>JAANYP010001348.1:0-117410 GCA_020465985.1 Centrapalus pauciflorus
ACCCCACCGCACTCAAAAACCAAAACTTTTTTCATTTTGTTCGTCAAGAATCCAGTGTTTTTTTGTGCAACAAAGACAAGAGTCACTTCCTTCACTCAGTTCCATTCTTCATTCAAAAAAACAATCAAATAAGTAAATACTAGCTTATTTCATCTTAGATGATGTTTAAAATAAGGTCTTGCATAATAGATATAATACCAATAACAACGAAGTGTTCATAAAAACTCAAGTTTATAAGGGTTGAGTTTTTATTTTTTAAGTTGTTTCCTTTAAAGTTAAAAAGTTTTATGAATATATGAACACGATTATAAAGTGTTAATAATTAGAAAACATGTGATATATATGTGTTTTTCAATACAATATTCTAACTTTAATTACAATAGTTCCTTTGCAATAAACAACAAATCATGAATTGTTTCAAGTTTATAAACTAAGGATTTTCGGCAGAAATTTATGATCGACTTTGAAAACATAACTAATCATAATTCACGAAATGAGTTGAATTCTAGTCTCAGCTAAACGTTAGAGCTATGTCTAACATAGAATCTGGAATTTTTCATATTTATTGAGTTTTAAACCTCCAGAAATTATTTGGGAAACCGAAAGTTTTGACAGGCTCAAAAATGGGCCACGAAGGTTTTTTAACGAGCATTTTCACCAATCACTCTAAAACAAATTTCTCGAAAATGGCCGTTCTTGATTCTAAACTCCTTTGTATATAAGGGTAGTTTAATAATGTCCTAAAAACCAAGTGCTAAACTTTTTGGAGCGCTGTGTCAAAAATAGCCGACAAAATAGGCCGAAAAACTCCGAAAAAGCGTGGAACAATTATATATATATATAACTTGACGTTTTAACAAAGCGGGGTTATTTATAGAACTTGTAATGTTGGGTGTATTTAAGACATAAAAATATATAAAGTATATATCATCATAGTATTAGATAGTTAAGTCCTTGTTATCCTTTAGGACCGCGATTTAAACCCACCCGGGACGCACCATCCCATCTATTTACGTTAAAAATAACTTTTACGGCCGCGTTTTTGCCATCACAATCTCGGTGAGTCAGTCATAGCCCATTTTCACACGTTTATGTTTTGGGGATGAAATCATGCTTCGTTGTTATATGGACACAACGAAATATCTTCATTCTATTATGTAATTACACAATGTGGTGTCTCATCAACCTTAATACAAGAATCGTAATTTGCATTTATTGTAACGCGAATATTTGTGATAAGAGTCTTATCGGGAGTCATGTCCCCCATTCGGTTAGTTTCGGATCGGCGTAACAGCGAGTGCATAGATATGTACACACGGTATTAACGTAATGGGAAACGCACAGGGCCAACTCATTTTTAAGTAACTGTCGGTTGCATGATGGTTTATATGTAAACATAACTGGAAAGTTATGTTTTTTTTTAAATTCAATCTCTATATTGTTAATCCAAACAAGTCAGATGTTTCGGCGCAACCTATGAGCTCACCAAACAATTTTTTGTTGCACTGGTTTTTAGCGTGTCATTTTCAGGAATTCAGGCAAAATCTATCACATCGGGAGTATTTTTTAAAGCCTAAT
This sequence comes from Centrapalus pauciflorus, assembly GCA_020465985.1. Taxonomy (NCBI): domain Eukaryota; kingdom Viridiplantae; phylum Streptophyta; class Magnoliopsida; order Asterales; family Asteraceae; genus Centrapalus; species Centrapalus pauciflorus. The sequence continues at coordinate 1,579 of JAANYP010001348.1, forward strand.
TCTGCATTTAAGGAGCCGCACTCAGTCTCAACAACCGTCGGGATTTATTTGCAGTATCTTGGTGGATGTATTAAGGTATTTTAAATCCGTATTGCGAACTCCTCTTATCAGTTTGGGTTTATGTAAAACATATAGTCTCTAAAGTTATTCCGATGTATTTTTTTTGAAAACGTCCATATAGTGGTCGTTCGTATGAACGATGGTTATGCTTCCGCGAACGTCACCGCTCGTTGCCAACCGGGGTAACAGGGGTGACATTCCAGGTTCATCATTAAGCTTAACTTGAACACTTGAAGCTTGTTGAAACTTAAAAGCTCGTAGCGTTTCTCTAATATACTATCCACCCTAGTCTTAAAAGGCGAACATGAATTCCTTCAGATTAGCTTTGCTCCCTCTGATATATTCCTTAGCTAAACTTTATGATATTTAGTTAATCTCCCCCGTCATGGATGATTAGAGAATCTTGGATTATCAATGATGACCATGGTCAGGAATCCTTGCAATAGCTTAATCCGTCTCAGAATGGTGTATACCTGCCTTTATCATCAACAAAATGTCAACAAGCTTGTGGCAACCTGGACATTATAACCAAAGTAGATGGAAAAATAGCAACGACGACCACGTTAAGTTTCCTGTTGACATCAATAGTTTAAAAAAAACTATGTGACACTACGTTCAGATATGGGATGGATGTTAACACACTGGAAGAAGTGTCCAAGTATCCGATTGTGAAATACTTAGAGTAAGCAACCACTTTTTGTTCCTTGGCATTGTCACAATACGAACAATAAAATTTATCAACAAAGACATGAACTCGATAAGTTGTCCTAAGAGGTGTAAATAATCAATTAGAGCTATAGACACAATGTGCAATTAAAATGAAATTTCAGAGATGTGGATCCAATGTGTTCCGTTTCAATATCAATTACTTACCTCTAAATGAGAATCGAATAACATATGAGGTTAATCTTCGGAGAAATGAAAGTTGCTTTCTGAAGCAACTGAGTAGATAGGAGTGGTTCTGTGCCTTGCATCATTTGGTCCATAGGGACGTCGTTCTTCAATACCAATCTCAACAACTAAAATTCGATAGGAATGTATAGGAAACCTAAAAAATGGTTGGTTACGGTAGGATTCTTATTTCTTTTAATGCCGTTTCTCTCCCCGTGAAGCGTCTCAATATCATTTTCAACTGTTGCTCCCCTTCGACCGTACTTTTATCAGATGATGTTGGGTGCACCCCCATCTTCTTTCATTAATACCCTCTATTAATTACCCTGCTTCGGACCCGATCAGCATCCCCACTGTGTTGACAGATCTCCAACTAGATCTAAGAAGACCCGAACGTACATATGTGGAAAAATACTACATGGGTTAGGTCACCGTTTCAGGGGAGACCATAGAGGGTGATAATATGTCCTTGCAAACTGTACACATTCCGGCATTATGACAAATCGGCTTTTTGTCCCTTTTGGGCAAAATCTTTTGTCTTTTTATTTTTGTCGCAGTTGTCCACAGATTTAACCTTAGATAAGAAATCACTTTAAAACCGTTACTCTTTGTTTGTAATGCGATTTTGATATAAGATTAGTCTGTCACCCCCATTTGGATAATCCCGCTCTTTTCTTCCATGCATGAGACAGCTTTGGGCAAGAACTGGGCAGTGTTCTCTGATTTTCCACTTTTGTGTTTTAGATGTAGACTGATGCAATCGTTCTGACTTTCATGAAGGACATGGAAACAAATTCATTATATGTAAAACCTGTTTCAATTTCTGTTCACAAAGAACAGAACACAAGCTTAATCAAAACTGTTCAACAAAGTGAATATCTTAGACAGTTTTCTGTCAAACCTGGTTGATGGTTATGGACAAACTTTGACAATCTGCCAAGTTACAACTAATTAAAGTGGTAAACGGGATTTAAGCTGATTTTGCACATCACTCTTATCAGATTTAGAAATCCCCCCTATGAGAAGAGCCAGGTTTTGATTAGACCTTTTTTGTTGTGCCTAACATCTCTCCCCGCTAATTTGGCAATATTGTAGCTAGAGCTGATTGTATCAGATGTCACTATGTACATTTACATTACAGTTGCATAATAAAGTTACCAACATAGAAGTAAAGTAACAGATCTGTCATACATAGCTGAAAACTGATTAAACAACAATGTTTTACAAGAAATAATAAGGTACAACACATGTACAATACAAACTTCAACTACTTGGACTGTTGAGTTGGGGAGCAACCTATGTAAGCCGTGGCCAATAATGATCAACTTCCATTCTTCATCTACTCTTCACAAGTAGATGGACCTTGTTTCTCTGTTTCTTTCTTTCTTTTTCCAAATCATAGTCACTTGAGAATTTTTTATTGTTCAAAGACCAGCCAGACTTTCTTTTCTGGCTTCAAAAATTTATAACCTCTTATTTTAAGATAGAAAACTCTTGGCTGTCTAATTCTCCTCTGGTCATGTGCAAGCTTCTAACTGGATTAGAATGATACTCTCCAGCTGAAATGCGTTGACATAAGCTAACCATGAACCTGAAGGCAATAACTGTCTTTTTCACCACTTTGGTGAAGATTTGGGCTCCTTGAAAACGACAGTTTTTCATGGATAGGGGAGCCACAAAGAACAACTGCACAACCCTCAGGACTTCAATGTTTACCTTCAATAGGTTTCTACATACTCCTTTAGGCAGGCAATGAACCATACCTTTGATATCAGTGGCATGAAACCCTTGTCAATCAACTGTAACAATCTACCTCAAATCTAATCTCTATTCTTCGTCTTCTTGGCGTGATTTTTGGGTCTATCTTTGAAGTTCCCTGATCACATCATCTGGATCAAACCCGACCGTTTTCATTCAAGCTTTTCATCAGCTTTTTTACATTAGCAGTTTCAGATTTTGAACTGCTCAGAGGCAACTGCAAGTTCAACGCACTCCTGTATCCCAGTTCTGGCTACTAAGTCAACTGTTCATAATGAATCTATTTCAGCAGGCCATCAACGCCATATCTTTGTGAGATAGTAGGCTCCAAGGCCTGGATTTTCCGTTGAAGTGGGGACAACTTTGACAATTGATTTCCTTGGTTCTTGCATTCTTCCTTTCAGCAGACACAAGAAAACTCTGTTCTTTTCTGGCCAAGTTGTCAAATGGATTGGGATCTAACAGATGAAAGGGTAGAAGACACAAATTTCCCTTTGGTCACAAGACCTAGAGCTTTTCCCTTCTCATCTTTCTTCTCACTATCTGTCTCTTTGTTAGCACTCCTCCCAACTTCTTTTGGCACTACAAAGGATGACTTTTTACTTTCTTTGGCCAGCCAGTTCAGGCAAAACACTGAGCATCGTTCACTGGGTTGCCTACTCCTTTTCTCTGTTTTAGTAGCTCACATGTTGCTCTTGTTTCCACTCATAGTAAGTGTCAACGTGGAATGTTCATTGCGTCCTTCGCTCAAAGCTTTTCATACTTGACTGAGCTGGCTTGCAACTCTGTACCCACAACAGATTTGGGTTTTCCGTTGGCTTTTATGAGATGGAGCTATCGTCGAATTTCGTTCTCCTCCTTGATGATTTGAGGACAGCTAGCTTTCTATGCAGGCTGTCCTCAGGAATAAGTTCCCCCCCTTAGATTGGTGCAGGGCTTGAGACTTTTTGAGCAGCCTAGCTGTCCCTCAGTCCCAAAACATGAGATGTGTTCCTGCAGCATCACACTGTGTTTAGATGCCCGCTGGCTTGAACAACTGATGTATTTCTCGTTTAGAGGGAGATGAAGATTCTCCCCCTTAGACTGGTCTTTTGAGTAGATTGTATTCTCCCCTTAGAAAGTTGGGCACAGAGTCCTTTAAACATCAACGACTGCCCAAAGGAACAGATCAGCAGAAGCTTGACAGCAGCAAGGTTTTGGTAACAGGTTTTTTAGAACTAAGCCATGTGGTCCTTCACCTCTCTAACCGAGGTAAGTCATGGGTAGTGAGGAATGTTTATTGAGAGTTGGGTATGGCGAAAGAATAGAGATTGCAAACCCGTCAGTGTCACAACACAACGACTCATAAGGGTGCAAGAGTACTGTTTATAGCTGTTTGCACATCTTCAAACCTGATGCCATAGAGTTTAGATAGAGATACACTAGGTATTCTTGTAACAACCTAACTCTTGACCAGTCGTAATTCAGTATTTGGACCGAATAGGTATTTATTACTTATTTGAATTATAATCTAATTTAAGTTAGAATATTTAATTAAATTAATAAATATTTAAATTTATGATTTATTAATATGTTAAAAAGATGGTAAATAAACAGAGATATAAGATCAAAGTAAAAGTGGTTAGTAGCAAATATAACTAGAGAAAAGTATATAAAACGGGATTTAGATTCATTATCTTTTTTACTCTCTCTCTCTGCCTCTTCTCTCTACCTCTTGCTCTCTACTCTCGATCCTGTACTCTCTCTCTCTAAATTTATCAAAGATTCATCAACTATCTTCCTAATTTGCAGCAAAGTGGGAGTATTATATCTCAGGAAAACTACAAGAAGTGATAAACAACGACATCTACAAACGAATGTTTTGAGGTAAAAATCGATTTCTTAAATTTCTTCTTAATTTTCGGTTTGAAGACATAAAAATCCAATTTATATCAATTTTCACTCGAATTAATGCGATTTTAAGCTCGGTGTTAATGAATTCTTATAAATTATGTATAATAAAAATCAAAAATGGGCTTAATACCTTATTATTTCGTAATTTAATAGGCTTAGAATTGCTCATGTTTAAGAAGCTGTAAATATGACAAATTCGAGATGCCAAGAACAAACTCGAAATAAATAGAACAAACCGATTGGTTTCGATTTTAAACCTTAAACTCGAATGAAGCTTCGATTTAATCTTAAATTTGAAGATACATAATGTTGAAGTTGGCTGATAAATTCGACTTTGAACATAAATGCGAATTTAGTTAGAATTTGATCATAGTTGGAATTTGAGATTAAAATTTATCAAAATGGAGGATTCAAATTAGTCCAAGGTATTCGATTTGAGCATAAAATAAAATTGAAGACAAGGACTTCGGACGCTTTAGCTAGATATATATCGAATTTATGTTATCATGTGTCTAAGTCATGGTCAAACTCTTAGCTTATGACTCGAACTTGGTGCCTTCGATTTAATGTGTATTCAGAGCGTGTGCCTTAAATTTATACATGCTCGAATTTAATATATAAATTTCGAAATCCCTCCCTAAGATTCGAATATATTGGTAATAAAACACTTGGACAAAACGCATAAAAGAACGTTGAATTAGCCAAAATGTTATATATTAAGAGTTATATATATTATATATATATATATAGTATATATTATATATAATATAATATATAGATAAATGATTAATTTAAATATATAGTTATTATGGTATATGTATAATTGACCAGTGAAGAATTTAGGAAACAAAGGATATTATATAAGATGATGTTATGAAAGGGCGTTATCAGAGATCAGATAAAATAAAGATTTAAGATAAAAGATGATGATGAGATAGAGAAATAAGAATAATGAAAAAAAAAAAAAAAAAATTACTAAGTAGAGGGGAATAAAAAATAAAGACATATAAATAAGAGAAAAAAACGAAACGATTTGGATCATATTGAAATATAAAAAAAGGAAAAAAAATGATAAATAGACGAATGACATGTTGATGTAATCTGGAGGTTCAGTGAAAACATGAACAAGAACAAAGATTTAATGATTTAAGTCGGGTCAAATGAGTTGATTTGACAGAGAACAGATTGACAAAGATAAAATCCTGAGATATAACCAGGTGGCAGAATGATTTTTTCATCTTTTGATAAAACCCAGATCTGTGAGTTATAGATATTCAGATGTAACATGCTTTGAATGCAGGTTGAGACAGTATGTGTGATGCTAGATTGATTTACATTCATTAATCAGTGATTGTTGACCGTGCACACCATGGTTGGGTGTTGCCCAGAGAATCAATGATAGCTATTTGACCTTATACTTAATATGATATTGCAATTACAGTTATTTCTGACATTGCTTTTGATATTAGTTGGCTATCATATGACTTGGATTACGTGGACTCATCATTATTGCATGATACTTGACATATTGAAGTCAGCTGTTATTAGCTCGTGATGGTCCCTATTGTTCTAGCCTGACTACTCACCAGTCATCGAACTTGGTAATGAACCTCCGCTATTCCCCCAACGTTTGATTAGACTGTAAGCTATGCCCAGTGTGACTGAATCCACCACGATTTAAGCGTGAGCGTGGCTTGAGCATCATCCGACTCTATGACTTCTATGTCTCAATCATGGTGGCTGTGTTGTAACAACCTGTCTTTGTATTTTCATAGCTTAGTTAATAATGATATGTTATTACTAATCTTATGTTTGTAATATATGTTAGTATGAAAATATTAATTAAATTATATTTAGTGATTTTGGAATTAGTAAAAGATATTGAAAATTATAAATATGTAAACCGAAAACGTTTAGTGGGTTAAGTAACACAAGTATGCTAAAATCAATATATATACGCAATAAAATGATCAATTAAGATCATTTAATTGATGCAACCTCTCTCTCTCTAATCTCTCTCTACCTCAACTCCGGAATTTTCCACATAATCAAGAAATTCATGGGAATTGCAAAGTCAATGAAGATTATTTTCAGAGAGGGTCAACAACATACATCAAAGCACTCAATTACAAGATAATTAAGGTAATATTCGTTAGATTCAAATTTTTAAGTATATGTGTTCGGTTTCATGAAAAACTGGAAATGCAAGAATTAAAGCCCGAAATTTTTGTTGCATGTGTAAATTTAGTAGATTATGAGAATTGAAACAACTAAATGAACAGACGGATTAAAATTTTGTTACTTAAATCACCCAAAGCAAGATGAAATCGGAAATTTTGTGTAAAAATATGTTCTTGACAAAATAGTAACATTGGTTGGATGACTAGATCAAATAATGATGTTTTAATGAGGAAATTAGTATAAAAAACCATCAAACAATGATATTACAACATTAAAATACATTAGCCATGTCAATATAAATGAGTTTTTTGTGAAATGTTGACAAAATCCGTATGAACAAATGAAGAACAAACCAAAACATTTCTCGGAATTTTTCTAAGTCAGGGAAATCGAATCGGATGATGTCCCAATTCGGATGATGCACCATTCGTTTCCCATACTTCGGATAATAAAAAAGCTGTTGGTTTGTTAAGAAGTGATGGTCCGAACATCGGATACCCGAGTTCAGGATGGTACCAATCAGAATGATTGTCATTTACGTGTAATCAAGTTTCGGATTAATAAACCCGAATCCGATGTGGCTGTCCGAATGTGGGATACCATTTCGGATTGAATCTAATCCGATGTTAATTTGTCCGAATGTCGAATGGCTATTGCAGAGTGGTCCGAATTCGGATGCCAGATCCGGATTGTCCGAATCCGGATGGTCCGAATCCCGAATGATCCGAAATTGGATATCCCTATTTTTGATATCTTTACAAAAGTAAAGAAAAATGAATCAATAGATTAACAGAGTTTTCAGTTATCAGAATACAGATAAAATAAAGAGAAAGACATGAATATTGATAATATTTGCAATATATGTTTGGACAGGTTCAGTTGATTAGCTCTGAAACATTGACACAAAGAATTTTAAAAGACTAAATGGATGATGATAACAGATGATGAAATTGGCAGATATTACATGATGAATTTGAACACAGGTTCATATATTCTGAACAAAGATTTAAAAGACTTAAAGAATTGAAAGCGGGTCGCTGATTGTGTAAGAATTGAAACAGATTGACAAAGATAAAATCCTGAGGATACTCAGGGGCCAGATTCATATATCTGTTTGACCCAAGCCCAGACCTGTGAGTTTATAGATATTCAGAATTGAAACATGCATAGATGCCGTGTGAGATATAATTGTTGCTGATAGATTTAGTGTATTCTCTTTATCAGCTGGAAATGAGACCTGTGCACAAGACCATGATGGTGTGTCCCGGGTGGATCATGATAGCTGATTTATGATCTTTTTAGATTGCATTAATATGTGCCTTCAGACTTTGCTTTTATGCATTGTGCTTATCATGCCTTCTAAGACATATGCTTACATCATTGACATACATTGATAGCATTGATCAGCTGACTACCCTATGGTCTATTGTCTAGGACATGGCTATTTCACCAGTTCTATGAACTTGGTAAGACCGTCCGATGTTCGCCATATTGCTTACTGTAGCTAGCCCAGTATGGTGGCTGATCCCCACGATTAAAAGCGTGAGTGTGGCTTGAACATCAATCCGATTCTATGAATTCGATATAATCCTCAATCAATGAGGGCTGAAGCGGCAGCCAAGACATATCGCTAAGACTAATGACTATTCCGCTTGAACACGCAGTTGAGATTTGAAAATCTATAACTCACTAAAGCGTTGCTACAGATGTGGCATTAATATTTTTACAAGGAAAAGCAAGGAAATCACCCTGCAGGACCGAGTACTTAGTCATTCAAGAATCCAAGTTTTGAAGATTTTTCTAGACCACGACTCAACAAATCTTTTTGGTACTTGATGGGAAGACAACAATTGGTGGTGGGTTTCTGGTAGATTTGGATGTAACGTATGATATATGATTAGATTAATGATTTACCATTCCCTTTATAACGTAATTTTGAAATATGTAAAACTTAACCTGAATCTTGTATTACATGGTAATTTTATTATGTCCCTCATTTAAATTACCCTATCTATGTATGGTTGATATCGTATTGCAATGTTTTGGGGACCTAGACCCTGAGGATTGCCCCGGAAGGGGAGGTCGTCACAGGATGGTAGCAAGAAGCCCTAGTTGGAGTGAATCAAGTATTACGGAGTAATACGTTGGTCTCAACTGAAGCAATAATATGTAATCAATAATTTAGGTGGTTTGACCTGAGATAGGGATGTCAGACGTGTATAGGATGGGCAAAAGAGGTACTAGATCTAAGTCTAAGAACAAAACTGATAGTTATATTGCTTTTTAATTTTCATGCAAGATGTCAGGATCAAGTCAGGTGATATTTCCCGCTAACATGAATCCACAAACAAATGGTTTGAAATGATGCAACAACTTCAGCCCAACACTCAGACAACAAAAAAAATAATGCAAGAACATTGTCATAGGCACAGAGATGAGGGCCGAAGCTAAAAGACGCGAAAAAAAAAAGACAAAATAAGAGAAAAGCAAGCAAGTTCCAGACCAATGGATCTGATCTGATAAATCTAATATTTCTATCTGAAACCCCCAAACTGCTCAGCCAAAGGCGCAATTTAAAAAGATTGATTCAATTCAAGCGAAGCGGTGTCCCTGAACATCGAGGGTACAGTTAACCACCCGATCAGGCGATGGATTGGATTAGTCACAGCTGAAGAAAATCTTCAGGATGTTCCTGATTGTGTTAGACTTGAGAAAGTAAGTTATGTGCGTCTGCACTATTTGGTGGGAGCTGCTCGTGCCTGGTGGAAAAAACCCACGAAGTACTAATGGTGAGGAGGTGATCAAACATTTAAATGGGACCAGTTTCTGACATTGTCACAAATTCGCGAAAGTACGGCCCGTTGAGTCAACGAGATAAGATGGAAGTAAATTGATGCAAGCTGACTCAGGGACGAAGCATCCGACCGAATACGAACACGTAGTTTTTCGCGATGAGGATGAGCGGTTAATCTTCATACCAAGGAAGCTACCGAAGAAGAAAGTGAAAGATTTCCGTGTAGGAACTCATCCTAGAATCAGACATCCGATGAGCGCTATGAAATACAAATGAGTTATTTTGGAATGGTAGAAGCAGCCAACAGATCGAGCGAGGATACGTTAGAGTACGGCGATCAACTCTAGATCAAAATCATGTCACTCACTCGTCTACTATACCAAAACGATGAATGCCGTCTCCTCCTCCTCAAAGAACAAAACAAGCGATTTGGCAGATTGCTTAAGGCCAAATAAGTCTCAGTCACAGTCTAGCATCCGCATCAGCAGAGTTCACAACAGAAAGCACAAGTTCTACTCCCTCACGAAACGAGCCACGATTCTGCAAGCATGCAGAAAGTCACACCCAAAAAAAATGGGGTTGTGCAATCCAGAAGACGTTAATTGCTTTTGGCGTGCAATATGATCGGTCAAGCAGTGGAGGAATGGTCCACAGCAGGGACGAGGATGTGGCGAAAGTGTGGTAAGAAGACACTGTCATGTACCAGTGTCGGAAGCGGATAATGTTATCCAGTCTCATAGCATCAGCAGGAGGTCTACAGGGAAAAGTGCTGCCTGGCAACGCCGACTGGCAATAACTCGAGCCATCAGATAACAGCAGAAGAACGAAAGAAACACGTGATGTGGTTCGGTATGTTCTTACTTAACTTTTCATTCCCTGCTAAGTATTTCGATTCCGGCGCGCCAGTCGTTCTTTTATAATCCACATCTTTTGCACAAAGGCTACATAAAGCTCCATCAAACGTCCCATACAGCGTGATATTGAGACACAACAAGCCAGTAACTAATTTCGTTATGGCGGAATCTGTCTACCGAACTGCACCTTGCTCGTAGAATAACATCGTATTCAACCTCGATCTCATCCCGATTCCATTAAAAGAGTTTGACGTCATAATCGGCATGGACGGGTTAATGACAACGAGGCGACATTATCTCAACCGGCGAGTCATCAGAATCAAGTCCTTCAGACGGCCGAGTACGTTGAGACAAGGGCGGAGAAGCGAAAAGGTGATCACTAGCTGTCAGTTCTATTGTAAAGGCGTTATATGTATCTATCCAAGGGTGCGCGAGTCTATCGTGCTAACGTTTTATCTAATCTGAACCAACGTCTGAAAAAGAAATCGTTTGCCGATAATTCCCTATCGTCTGTGAGTTCCCAGACGTATTTCTGATGACTTTCCGGAGTGCCAACGGAACGTCAAGTCGAGTTGTTAATATTGACTTGGTTCCGGTGCGGCTGCCTATCGCAAAGCTCCATACAGACTTGACCTGCGAAATGCAAGAAATTTCCTAGCAACTCCAAGAGGTGTTTAGAGGAAAGGGTTTATCCGACCGAGTTTCTTCGTCCGTGGGTGCACCAGTCTGATTTGGGTCAAAAGAAAGACGGAACCTTCCGTATGTGCATCGACCTACCACGCGCGGTTAACAAGAGGTGTACCAAAAGAATAAATATCCTCTGCCCAGGATAGAATGATCTGTTTGATCAACTTGGCAAGGAGCTAGTTATTTCTCAAAATAATCTCCGTCCTGGGTATCCATCCACGAAAGTAAGAAATGAGAATTTCCAAGACAAGCCTGCCGTACAAGATACGGTCATTAACGAATTCTCGTAATGCCGTTCGGCTTAACAAATGCAAACCAGCGGCATTCATGGATCTCATAATCGTGGTGGTGCAGACCAAGGTTGGATAAATCAATTTCGTGTTTCATAGACGATTTCTGAATTTACTCCAAAACGAGGCTGATCATTCTATCCTCTGCGGCAATTGCTAGAGTTTATTAAGAAAAGAAAGACTCGTAACGCAAAATTCGCTAAGTGCTGAATTTTGGCTCAGACAGGTATAATGTCTATTAGATATGTTCTTGATGCTATTGTCCTAGATTCTTTGATTACAACATCAAGAACTTGAATTCCTACTTTGATTTTTATAGATCCAGTTCCTTGGCCGTGTTGGTGTTCTTCTGGCGAAGGGATTTCCGTTGAGTCCTTCGAAAGTCGAGGCCGTTCAGAAAGTGCAAACCCTCGTAATGGCCTCTTGAATCCGAAGTTTTCCCCCTGGATTGGCCGTTTATTCGCGGCGATGTCTAAAGGACTTCTCAAAGATTGCTGTGCCACTTTACGAGGCTAACACGAAAGAATACTCCTTTCGTTTGGACCGATAAAACACAAGAGGCATTTTGGAACTTCTGAAACAAACTTATTCAGCAGCGACCATCCTAGCCTGGCCAGAGGCAATGAAGATTTCGTTGTTTGCATACAACAAGTTGCGATGCAATCGTGGTACTCTACTGCTTAGGATGTGTTCTTATGGCAAAGGGGAAAAGAATTAATTGGCCTACGCTTCAAGGCAATTAAAGACTATTAGAAAGTGCACCAGTGCAACAAACCAAGTCACACAACTCAGACGCTTGAGTTTGGCTGCTGTTACCTTTGCACTGAAGATCTGGCGTCCTATCTATAATGGGCTCGAGTGGGTGGGGCCAAGCTCTACACCGATCAGTAAGAGTCTCAATACTTTTCACTCAAAAGATCTGAACATGGAACAAAGCGCGAATCCTTGGGAGCTTATCAAGGATTAATGATTGCGAGATCTATATCCATCACGGCAAAGCAAATGTTGTCACGGATAGCGTTGAGTAGAAAAGTAGTATCCAGAAAAGTGTTGTTAGCCCCAACTCCATTATATTCTCTTCTTCTGATCTTATTGAGATATTAGAGTTGCTGCAACTGAAGCCGCTGAAAGAAGAGAATATTGATTCTGAAATCTATAAAAGGCAGTTTACATTTTCTAACTTGAATCATTTTGGACTTTCACTGTTTTCAAATGGAAACCGAATCGGATTCGCTAGTATTGGTTCAATCATCCGCAGCACTCTTCCTATGCCGTAAGGCTCATCAGTCCAAGTGTTATCTATTCACCTGGGACAGCTCAAATAAGTTATTTTGATCTGAAAAGGAAGGCTGATTACTGGTGTCCAGGAATGAAGAAAGAAAACATCGGAAAATGTGTTTGAAAGCTGTCAAAGTATGTCAGATGGTTTAAGCAGAACAGAACCCAGAAAACCCTCGGGGATATGCAACCACCTACCAGTCCCTGAATGGAAGTGGGAGCATAAAACTGGATTCATCACAAAAGCTGCCTAGAAAACCAAAGACAACACGACTCTATTTGGGTATTCCGTGGGGAATCGTGAACGAAGATCCGCATTGGGGATCAGACATTCATTCCATTTCGAGGAAGAAAGTATTCACGGCGATGATTGTGGCACAGCTGTACATCACTGAAATAATTGTCTCTTTTCGTCACGGTGTGCCAAAGTCTATTGGAAAAATCTGGATCGTGATAGTCGTCCGTTGGTTCCACATCCGAGGATTCTGGCAAGCACTACAAGAAGGGATGGGTACTCTACTATGATCTCTTGTATCGGTCTAATGAGTACTGGCTTTATCATCCAAATGCAATGGGCCAGAGTGAGGCATACTTGCTACTCTCGAAGATATGCGTCGTGCCTTATTCTCTTGATTAGTGTGGTACTGGGATGACCATTGGCCGTTGGTCGAATTCTCGTACAATACAGTTATCATTCAACAATCAAGATGGCTCCTTTTGAAGCTCTCTATACCAGGAAAAAAGGAAAAGTGCAGAACTCTTACCTGTTGGTGTGAAACAGGCGAATCGCCAATAGCAGGACTGCCCTTCTACAGTTGACTCACGGAAAATCAACTTGTTCGAAGAAATATTCTTTAAGGCTCAAAGCAGGCAGAAGTCATATTGGACATCGAGGCATAGATCTATCAGTTTTGGCAGTTAACGATTGGGTGATGTTAAAAGTATCCCAATGAAGAATGTGACGGTTACATTAAAAGAAACAGCTAGGCTCCGAGATTTATCGGACCGTTTCAAGATCATTGAAAAGATTGGAAATCAGTCTTAGTCGTCTTGATCTAGCCGGCGGACTTAGCGAATACACCACACCTGTATTCCATGTTAGTCATTTGAGAAAAAAAGCTTAAGCTGACGAAAGAGAAGTCAGATACCAACACGTTAACAGACAGATGATGGAAGGCGTCGCGTGGGTTGAAAGCCGAGCGTATCCTGACTCAAGACTAAGAACTAACGAAATAAAGAGATTAGAGGTGGGGCTCGTTCACGTGAAACCCCAAAAGGTTCGCAATCAGTCCTTGGGAATCCAGAGATGTTATGAAAAGCAAAATATCCCAGTCGGTTCGAACGTAGTCTAACTTCGGGGACGAAGTTTGTGCGTGGTGGAGCCCAGTTCTGTAACAACCTAGCTTTATTGTCAGTATCTGAAGGTTATAATGTAATGTTAGTACACAACAAATCATTATTTTGTAATATAGTTTAGGTATGAAAATATTAATTAATTATATTTAATTAATTTTGAATATTAAAAGATGATTAAAATTATAAGAATGTTAAAAAATACAAAAGTTTAGTGGTGTCAAGTACAAATTATGGGGATTAAATCAATATTATAACTCAAATAAATGATCAATTAATTCATTAATTTTGATAACTCTCGCTCTTCTAATCTCTCTCTGACTAACTACTAACCTAAATCACGGATATTTCACAAAATATCAAGAAATTCATGATTTGCAATCAATTGAAGAATTAATTCAAGAGAGGGGGTCACGACACAACAAACAACACAATCAAGCAAAACTATCAAATTAAAAGTTACAGTAATATTGTATTTTTTCGTTTAGATTGCAAAGTTTTAAGAGTAGTATATGGGTTCGGTTGTCATGAAAACTAAACGGAAATGCAAGAATTAAACGCCCAAATTTTGTTGTTGCATGTGTTATAAGATTTAGTAGATTATGCTGAGATTGAAATGATAAATTGAAACAAAGTTAAAATTGTGTTACTTAAATACATCCAAATAATGAGAAATCGGAAATTTTGTGAAAAAATGTTCATGACAAATAGTACATTTTGGGATGAATCAGAATCAAATAATGATGTTATTAAGAGGGAAATTAGTATAAACCAATCAAGACAATGATATTACAACATTATAATACATGCATTTTTGTTTCCCAAATTAATAAGGAGTTAGGTGAAATTTGCACAAAAACCGTATGAAAAATGAAGAACACCAAGAACATTGCCTCTGAAAAATTTTAAAGTCCAGGGGGAAAATCCGAAGTTCGGATATGTCCCAAATTCGGATGATGCACCACTCGGTGTCCCAGTACTTCGGATAGAAAAAATTGTTTGTTGTTAAGTGAATGGTCCGAACGTGGATACCCGAGTTCGGATGGTACCAATTCGGATATTTCAGTCCGATGGTATCAAGTGCGGATAATAAACCGAATCCGGATGTGTGCTCTGGTTCCTAGCAATTGGGATACCCATTTCGGTAGAATCTGAATTCCGGAATGAGTAATGTGGTCCGAATTCGAATGGCTAGTTCAGATTGGTCCAGAATGCGGACCATTTAATCATCCGGATTCAGATTCATCCGAAATGGGTATCCCAATTCGGACCAAGCACACATCCGGATTCGGTTTATTATCCGAAATTGATACCATCCGAAATGAAATCATCCGAATTGGTACCATCCGAACTCGGGTATCCGAGTTCGGACCATCACTTAACAAACAACAATTTTTTTATTATCCGAAGTATGGGAACCGAAGTGGTGCATCATCCGAATTTGGACATATCCGAATTCGGATCCCTGGACTTAGAAATTTTTCCAGAAATGTTCTTGGTGTTCTTCATTTTGTTCATACGGATTTTTGTCAAATTTCACTAAAACTCATTTATATTGACATGCAATGTATTATAATGTTGTAATATCATTGTTTGATTGGTTTTATACTAATTTCCCTATTAATAACATCATTATTGGATCTAGATCATCCAAAATGTACTATTTTTGTCAAGAACATATTTTTACACAAAATTTCCGATTTCATCATTATTTGGATGATTTAAGTAACAAATTTTAAATCTGTTTCATTTATTAGTTTCAATTCATCATAATCTACTAAATTTATACACATGCAACAACAAATTTGGGCTTTAATTCTTGCATTTTCGGTTTTCATGAAACCGAACCAATATACTTAAAAACTTTGAATCTAAACGAAATATTACCTTAATATCTTGTAATTTGATGATGCTTTGATGATGTTGTGACCCTCTCTTGAATTAATTCTTCAATTGATTGCAATTCAATGAATTTCTTGATATTTTGTGAAGTATCCGTGAGTTAGAGAGAGATTAGAGAGAGAGAGAGTTATCAAAATTAATGATCTTAATTGATCATTTATTTGAGTATATATATTGATTTAATCATATTTGTTACTTAACCCACTAAACTTTTGTAAAATTACATATCTTATAATTTTAATCATCTTTTAATAATTCAAAATCATAAATATAATTTAATTAATATTTTCATTACTAAATTATATTACAAAATAATGATGTAATAACATTACATTATTAACTCAGATACTGAAAATAAAAGATAGGTTGTTACAGAATGGGCTCCACCACGCACAAACTTCGTCCCCGAAGTTAGCTACGTTCGAACAGACTGGGATATGTTGCTTTCATAACATCTCTGGATTCCCAAGACTGATGCGAACCTTTGTGGTGTTTCCACTGGACGAGCACCATCTATATCTCTTTATTTCGTAGCTTCTTAGTCTTCGAGTCCAGAATACGCTCCGGCTCTTCAACCACGCGAAGCTTCTCATCTATCTGTATGTTAACGTGTGGTATCTGTAATTCTCTTTCGTCAGCTAAGCTTTTTCTCAAATGACTAACATGGAATACAGGGTGTATTCCAGCTAAGTCCGCTGGTAGATCAAGACGATAAGACTGATTTCCAATCTTTTCAATGATCTTGAACGGTCCGATAAATCTCGGAGCTAGCTTGTTTCTTTTAATGAACCGTACCACATTCTTCATTGGGGATACTTTTAACATCACCCAATCGTTAACTGCAAAACTGATAGATCTATGCCGATTGTCATAATATGACTTCTGCCTGCTTTGAGCTTCAAGAATATTTCTTCGAACAAGTTGAATCTTCTCGTGAGTCAACTGTAGAAGGGCAGGTCCTGCTATTGGCGATTCGCCTGTTTCACACCAACAGGTAGGAGTTCTGCACTTTCTTCCGTATAGAGCTTCAAAAGGAGCCATCTTGATTGTTGAATGATAACTGTTATTGTACGAGAATTCGACCAACGGCAAGTGGTCATCCCAGTTACCACCTAAATCAAGAATACAGGCACGAAGCATATCTTCGAGAGTTAGAATAGTACGCTCACTCTGGCCATCTGCATTTGGATGATAAGCAGTACTCATAGAAATCCGAGTACCCATCCCTTCTTGTAGTGCTTGCCAGAATCTGGATGTGAAACGACTATCACGATCAGATACAATAGACTTTGGCACACCGTGACGAGAAATTATTTCAGTGATGTACAGCTGTGCCAATCTATCGAGTGAATACGTTTCTTTCATCGGAATGAAATGTGCTGATTTCGTTAAACGATCCACGACTACCCAAATAGAGTCGTGTTGTCTTTTGGTTTTCGGCAGCTTTGTGATGAAATCCATTGTTATATGCTCCCACTTCCATTCAGGGACTGGTAGTGGTTGCATATCCTCGAAGGATTTCTGGTGTTCTGCCTTAACCATCTGACATACTTTGCAGCTTTCAACACATTTTCCGATGTCTTTCTTCATTCCTGGCCACCAGTAATCAGCTTTCAGATCAAAATACATCTTTGAGCTGCCAGGATGAATAGATAACTTGGACTGATGAGCTTCGGATAGAAGAGTGCTGCGGATTGAACCATACTTAGGAATCCAGATTCGGTTTCCTTTGAAACAGTGAAGTCCCAAATGATTCAAAGTTAGAAATTGTAACTGCCCTTTAAGATTTTCAGAATCAATATTCTCTTCTTTCAGCGCTTCAGTTTGAGCAACTCTAATATCTTCAATAAGATCAGAAGAGAATATAACTGGAGTTGGGGCATAACAACACTTTTCTGGATATACTTTTCTACTCAACGCATCCGCGACAACATTTGCTTTGCCGTGATGATATAAGATCTCGCAATCATAATCCTTGATAAGCTCCAAGGATCGACGCTGTTTCATGTTCAGATCTTTTTGAGTGAAAAGGTATTTGAGACTCTTATGATCGGTGTAGAGCTGACACCGAGTCCCATATAGATAGTGACGCCAGATCTTCAGTGCAAAGGTAACAGCAGCCAACTCAAGATCATGAGTTGGTGCACTTTTCTCATAGTCTTTTAATTGCCTTGAAGCGTAGGCAATTACTTTTCCCCTTTGCATAAGAACACATCCTAAGCCAGTACCAGATGCATCGCTGTAAACAACGAAATCGTCATTGCCTTCTGGCAAGGCTAGGATTGGCGCTTGAATAAGTTTCTGTTTCAGAATGTCAAATGCCTCTTGCTGTTTATCGGTCCAAACGAAAGGAGTATTCTTTCGTGTTAGCATCGTAAGCGGCACAGCAATCTTTGAGAAGTCCTTTATGAATCGCCGATAATAACCGGCCAATCCAAGGAAACTTCGGATCTCAGAGGCATTACGAGGCGTTTGCCATTTCTGAACGGCCTCGACTTTCGAAGGATCAACGGAAATCCCTTCGCCAGAAACAACATGGCCAAGGAACTGGATCTATAAAAATCAAAGTAGGAATTCAAGTTCTGATGTAAATCAAAGAATACTTAGGAAATAGCTCAAGACATATATAATAGAAATTATACCTGTCTGAGCCAAAATTCGCACTTAGAGAATTTTGCGTAGAGTCTTTCTTTTCTTAATAACTCTAGCAATTGCCGCAGATGGATAGAATGATCAGCCTCCGTTTTGGAGTAAATCAGAATATCGTCTATGAACACGATAACTGATTTATCCAACATTGGTCTGCACACACGATTCATGAGATCCATGAATGCCGCTGGTGCATTTGTTAAGCCGAACGGCATTACGAGAAATTCGTAATGACCGTATCTTGTACGGAAGGCTGTCTTCGGAATATTCCTCATTTCTTACTTTCAGTTGATGATACCCAGAACGGAGATCTATTTTTGAGAAATAACTAGCTCCTTGCAGTTGATCAAACAGATCATCAATCCTGGGCAGAGGATATTTATTCTTTATGGTGACTTTGTTCAACTCGCGGTAGTCGATGCACATACGGAAGGTTCCGTCTTTCTTTTTGACAAATAAGATTGGTGCACCCCACGGAGAAGAACTCGGTCGGATAAACCCCTTCTCTAACAGCTCTTGCAGTTGCTTAGACATTTCTTGCATTTCTGCAGGTGCAAGTCTGTATGGAGCTTTTGCGATAGGAGCCGCACCAGGAACCAAGTCAATACTAAACTCGACTTGACGTTCCGGTGGCACTCCGGAAATGTCATCAGGAAATACGTCTGGGAACTCACAGACGATAGGAATATCGGACAACGATTTCTTTTCAGAGTTGGATTCAGATAAAACGTAGCACAGATAGGACTCGCGACCCTTGGATAGATACATATAAGCTTTATCAATAGAAATGAAGCAGTGATCACCTTTTCGCTTCTCGCCCTTGATCTCAAGTACTCGGCCGTCTGAAGACTTGATTCTGATGACTCGCCGGTTGCAGATAATTGTAGCCTCGTTGTTCATTAACCAGTCCATGCCGATGATGACGTCAAACTCTTTTAATGGAATCGGGATGAGATCGAGGTTGAATACGATGTTATTTACGAGCAGAGTGCAGTTTCGGTAGACAGATTCAGCCATAACGAAATTGTTACTGGCTGTCTCAATATCAAGTATTATGGGAAGCTTTGATGGAGCTTTATGTAGCCTTTGTGCAAAAGATGTGGATATAAAAGAACGACTGGCGCCGGAATCGAATAATACTCTAGCAGGAATGGAGTTAAGTAAGAACATACCGGTAACCACATCAGGTGTTTCTTTCGCTTCTTCTGCTGTTATCTGAAAGGCTCGAGTTCTTGCAGTCGGCGTTGCAGCAGAACTTTTCCCTGTAGAACCTCCTGCTGATGATTGAGACTGATAACATGATCCGCTTCGACACTGGTACATGAAGTGTCCTCTCTTACCACACTTCGCACATCCTCGTCCCTGCTGTGGACATTCCTCACTGCTGTGACCGATCATATTGCACGCAAAGCAATTAACGTCTTCTGGATTGCACAACCCCATGTGTGACTTTCTGCATCGCTTGCAGAATCGTGGCTCGTTCGTGAGGGAGTAAACTTGTGCTTTCTGTTGTGAACTATGCTGATGGGATTGCTGAGATTGTGACTGAGACTTATTTGGCCTAAAGAATCTGCCAAATCGCTGTTTCTTTGGAGGAGACGGATTCATCGGGTTAGTAGACGGAGCATAGAGTTGATCGCCGTACTCTAAGTATCCTCGCTCGATCTGTCTGGCTGCTTCTACCATTTCCAAATAACTCTTGTATTTAATAGCGCTCATCGGATGTCTGTATCTAGGATTGAGTCCTACACGGAATCTATTCATCTTTCTTTCTTCGGTAGCTACTTGGTATGAAGAGTAACCGCATAATCGCGAAAACTCGTGTTCGTATTCGTCGACTGTCTTCGTTCCCTGAGTCAGCTGCATCAATTGTACTTCCATCTTATCTCGTTGATCAATCGGGCAGTATTTCGCGTTGAACATGTCTAGAAACTGGTCCCATTCTAAAGTTTGAATCACCTCCTCACCATAGATACTTCGTTGGGTTTTCCACCAGGCACGAGCAGCTCCCACAAATAGTGCAGACGCATAACTTACTTTCTTCAAGTCTAAACAATCAGAAATCCTGAAGATTTCTTCAGTGTGACTAATCCAATCCATCGCCTGAATCGGGTTAACTGTACCCTCGATGTTCAGGGCACCGCTCGCTTTGAAATCTTTAAATTTGCAGCCTTTTGGCTGAGCAGTTTGGGTTTCAGGATTAGATTTATCAGAATCAGATTCATTGGTCTGGACTTGCTTTTCTTTTCTCTTATTTTTCTTTTCTTCGCGTCTTTTAGCTTCGGCCTCATCTCTGGCCTGAAACTGTTCTTGCATTATTTTGTTCTGTTGTTCTGAGTGTTGGGCTAGAAGTTGTTGCATCATTTCAAACATTTGTTGTGGATTCATGTTGCTGGGAATATCACCTGATCCTGATCCTGACATCTTCTACTGAAAATTAAAATCAATTAACTATCAGTTTATAGACTTAGATCTATGTACCCTTTTTCCCATCCTAACAGTCTGTACATCCTATCTCAGTTCAAACCACCTAAATGATTGATACATATGTATTGCTTCAGTTTGAGACCAAGTATACTCACGTAATACTTGATTCACTCAAACTAGGGCTCTGATACCATCCTGTGAAGACCTCCCCTTCCGGGGCAGTCCTCAGAGTCTAGGTCCCACAAATTGCAATACGATATCAACCATACTAAGATAGGGTAATTAAATTGCGGAATAATAAAATTACATGTACATACAAGATTAGGATTAAGTTTACATATTTCAAAATTAAGTTATAAAAGGGTAACATCTAATCTAATCATAATATCATACATTACATCAAATCTACCCAGAACCACCACAATTGTTGTCTTCCAATCAGTACCAGAAAGATTTGTTGAGTAGTGGTCTAGAAAATCTTCAAAACTTGGATCTTGAATGACCTAAGTACTAGGTCCTGCAGGTGATTTTCCTTTGGCTTTTCCTGTAAAATATTAATGCAACATCTGTAAGCAACGCTTAGTGAGTTTATAGATTTTCAATATCAACATGCGTGTCAAGCGGAGTCATTAGTCTTAGCGTGATATGTCTTGGCTGCCGCTACAGCCCTCATGATTGAGATATAGAATCATAGAATCGGATGATGTTCAAGCCACACTCACGCTTAAATCGTGGGGATCAGCCACATACTGGGCTAGCTACCAGTAAGTCAATATGGCGGAACATCGGAGGTCATTACCAAGTTCATAAGAACTGGTGAAATAGCCGGGTCTAGAACAATAGACCATAAGGGCTAGTCAAGCTGAATCAATCTATCAAATGTCTGATCAATGATGTAAGCATATGTCTTAGAAGTCATGATAGCAATGAATCATAAAGCAAAGTCTGAAGCAATATTAAATGCAATATGAAAAGATAATCAAATAGCTATCATGATCCACTGGGCAACACCCATCCATGGTGTGCACAGGTCTCATTCCAGCTGATAAAGAGAATATCAATAAATCTATCAGCAACAATATATCTCAACCGGATCTATGCATGTTCAATCTGAATATCTATAACTCACAGGTCTGGGTCTTGGTCAAACAGATATATGAATCTGCCACCTGAGTTATCTCAGGATTTTATCTTTGTCAATCTGTTCTGTCAATTCTTTACAAATCAGCGACCCGCTTTCAATTCTTTAAGTCTTTAAATCTTTGTTCAGAATATACTGAACCTGTTCAAATTCATTCATGATAATATCATGTCAATTTCATCATCTTTATCATCATCATTTTAGTCTTTAAATTCTTTGTGTCAATGTTCAGATATCAACTGAACCTGTCCAAAATTATTATTGTCAAATCATATCAATTTCATGTCTTTCTCTTTATTTTATCTGATTCTGATAACTGAAAACTCTGTTAATCATTTGATTCATTTTTCTTTAATTTTGTAAAGATATCAAAATAGGATATCCAATTTCGGATCATCCGGATTCGGACCATCCGGATTCGGACCAATCCGGATCTGGCATCCGAATTCGGACCAATCTGAAATAGCCATTCGAATTCGGACCAATTAATCATCCGGATTCAGATTCATCCGAAATGGGTATCCCAATTCGGACCAAGCACACATCCGGATTCGGTTTATTATCCGAAATTGATACCATCCGAAATGAAATCATCTGAATTGGTACCATCCGAACTCGGGTATCCGAGTTCGGACCATCACTTAACAAACAACAATTTTTTTATTATCCGAAGTATGGGAACCGAAGTGGTGCATCATCCGAATTTGGACATATCCGAATTCGGATCCCTGGACTTAGAAAAATTTCCAGAAATGTTCTTGGTGTTCTTCATTTTGTTCATACGGATTTTTGTCAAATTTCACAAAAACTCATTTATATTGACATGCAATGTATTATAATGTTGTAATATCATTGTTTGATTGGTTTTATACTAATTTCCCTATTAATAACATCATTATTTGATCTAGATCATCCAAAATGTACTATTTTTGTCAAGAACATATTTTTACACAAAATTTCCGATTTCATCATTATTTGGATGATTTAAGTAACAAATTTTAAATCTGTTTCATTTATTAGTTTCAATTCATCATAATCTACTAAATTTATACACATGCAACAACAAATTTGGGCTTTAATTCTTGCATTTCCAGTTTTCATGAAACCGAACCAATATACTTAAAAACTTTGAATCTAAACGAAATATTACCTTAATATCTTGTAATTTGATGATGCTTTGATGATGTTGTGACCCTCTCTTGAATTAATTCTTCAATTGATTGCAATTCAATGAATTTCTTGATATTTTGTGAAATATCCGTGAGTTAGAGAGAGATTAGAGAGAGAGAGAGTTATCAAAATTAATGATCTTAATTGATCATTTATTTGAGTATATATATTGATTTAATCATATTTGTTACTTAACCCACTAAACTTTTGTATTTTTACATATCTTATAATTTTAATCATCTTTTAATAATTCAAAATCATAAATATAATTTAATTAATATTTTCATTACTAAATTATATTACAAAATAATGATGTAATAACATTACATTATTAACTCAGATACTGAAAATAAAAGATAGGTTGTTACAACAGCCACTCATGATTGAGACATAGAAGTCATAGAGTCGGATGATGCTCAAGCCACGCTCACGCTTAAATCGTGGGGATCAGCCACATACTGGGCTAGCTACCAGTAAATCAACGTGGCGGAATATCGGAGGTCATTACCAAGTTCGATAGAATTGGTGAAGTAGTCAGGTCTAGAACAATAGACCAATCAAGGCTAATCAAGCTGAATCAATATGTCAAGTATATGCAATAATGAAGCATACGTAATCAAGTCATGATAGCAATAATATCAAAGCAATGTCAGAAATGAACTGTAATTGCAATATCATATGAAGTGATAAGTCAAATAGCTATCATGATTCTCTGGGCAACACCCAACCATGGTGTGCACAGGTCACAATCCAGCTGATTATATGAATGTCAAATCAATCTAGCATCAACAATATGTCTCAACCTGAAATTCAAGCATGTTAAATCTGAATATCTATAACTCACAGATCTGGGTCTTTATCAAACAGATGAAAAATCTGCCACCTGAGTTATCTCAGGATTTTATCTTTGTCAATCTGTTCTCTGTCAAATCAAATCTTTGACCCGCTTTAAATCATTAAATCTTTGTATCTTTGTTCATGTTTTCACTGAACCTGTCCAGAATTATCATATCAAATCATGTCAACATCGTATCATTATCATCATCTTTTTATCTTTAAAATCTTTATTTTATCTGATTCTGATAACTGCCCTTTCATAAATCATCTTTCATTAATATCCTTTGTTTCCTAAATTCTCAATGGTCAATATACATATACAAATATATATATATATATATATATATATATATATATATATATATATATATATATATATATATATATATATATATATATATATATATATATATATAACCATTTTGGTAATCAACTCGTTATTTTATGCGTTGTCCAAGTGTTTTATACAATATATTCGAATTTAGGGAGTGGATTTCGAATTTATATATTAAATTCGAGCATGTGATAAATTTAAAGGCATCAAAGTCGAATACAAATTAAATTCGAAGGCACCAAGTTCGAGTCATAAGCTAAGTTTGACCATGACTTAGAACATAAACATAAATTCGAATATATATATAGCTAAAGTCGAAGTCCTTGTCTCAATTTTATGCTCAAATTCGAATACCTTGACTAATTTTGAATCCTCCATTTTGAATTTAATGTCAAATTCCAACTATGATCAAATTCTAACATAAATTCGAATTTATGGTCAAAGTCGAATTATATAGCCAACTTCAAATTATGTATCTTCAAATTTAAGATTAAAATCGAAGCTTCATTCGAGTTTAAGGTTAAAATCGAACCAATCGAGTTTGTTCTATTTATTTCGAGTTTGTTCTTGGCATCTCGAATTTGTTCATAATTTACAGCTTTTAAACATGAAATTCTAAGCCATAAATTACGAATATAATAAGTATTAAGCCCAGTTTTGATTTATTATACATAATTTATAAGAATCTAGTTAAAACTCGAGCTAAAATAGCTTAAATTCGAGTGAAAATGATAAATTGGAATTTATTCTTCAAAACCGAAAATAAAGAAATTTAAGAAATCGATTTTTACCTCAAATTTCGTTGTAGATTGTCGTTGTTTATCACTTCTTGTAGCTTTTCCTTGATTAATACTCCCACTTGCTTGCAAATTAGGAAGATAGTTGATGAATCTTTGTGAAATTTTAGAGAGAGAGAGTACAGAGAGAGTAGAGAGAGAGTAGAGAGAAAGAGAGCAGAGAGAGAGAGTAAAAAGATTAATGAATCCTAAATCCCGTTTATATACTTCATCTAGTTATATTTGCTACTTAACCCACTTTTACTTTTGTATCTTATATCTCTTTTATTTAATTATCTTTAATAATTTAATAAATCATAATTTAAATATTTATATAATTTAATTAAATATTTCATAACTTAATTAGATTATAATTCAAATAATGTAATAATATTACATTATCGGTTCAAAATACTGAATTTACGACTGGTCAAGAGTTAGGTTGTTACAGAATACCTTAGTGGTATCTCTATCTAACTATATGGCATCAGGTTTTGAAGATGTGCAAGAATCTATAAACATTACTCTTGCACATCTTAAGAGTCTGATGTTTAGTGACACTGACAGGGTTGCAATCTCTATTCTTTCAGCCACTACCAACTCTCAATCAACCTCTCATACCCATGACTTACCTAGTTAGGAGAGGTGAAGGACAACTGGGCTTAGTTCTAAACCTGTTACCAAACCTGCTGCTGTCAAGCCTGCTGATCTGTTCCTTTGGGCAGCGTTGATGTTAAAGACTCTGTGCCATATCCTTCTAAGGGAGAGAATAAATCTACCTCAAAGACCAAGTCTAAGGGGGAGAAATCTTCATCTCCCTCTAACGAGAAATCAACATCAGTTGTTCAAGCAGCAGGGCATCTAACAACTAGTGATGCTGCAGGAACATCTCATGTTTCTGGGACAGCTGAGCCTGCTCAAGATAAGTCTCCAAGCCCTGCACCATCTAAGGGGGAGGAACTTATTCCTGAGGACAAGCCTAGCAAGAGAAGATAGCTTGTCCTAGAATCATCATAGGAGGAAGAAATTGAGATAGCTCCATCTATAAAAGCCAAAGGAAAACCCAAATCTGTTGTGGATACAGAGGTTGAAAGCCAGCTCCAGCTCAAGTATGAAAAAGCTTGAGCGAAGGAAATGAACATTCCACGTGACACTTACTATGAGTGGAAACAAGAGCAAATTGAGCTACTAAAAAGAGAAAAGGAGGAGGCAACCTCAGTGAAAGATGCTCAGGTTTTGCCTGCCAAGGTGGCAAAGAAAGTAAAAATGTCATCCTTTGTAGTGCAAAAGAAGTTGGAGGAGGCTAACAAAGAGACAGATAGTGAGAAGAAAGATGAGAAGGGGAAAAGCTCTAAGGTCTTTGTGACCAAAGGAAAATTTGTGTCTTCTACCCCTTCATCTGTTAGATCCCAATTCCACTTTGACAACTTGGCCAGAAAGAAGTTCTTTGGTGTTGCTGAAAGAAGAATAGCCAAGGAAACAATTGTCAAAGTTGTCCCCACTTCAAGGAAAATCAGCCTTGGAAGCTACATATCACAAGATATGGCGCTGATGGCCCTGAAATAGAGTCATATGAAGCAGTTGATGTAGCCAGAATGGGATACAGAGAGTGGGTTGAACTTGCAGTTGCTCTGAGCAGTTCAAAATCTGAAACTGCTAATGTAAAAAAGCTGATGGAAAAGCTGAAAAGGTTGGGTTTGATTCCAGATGATGTGATCAAGGGAACTTCAAAGATAGAACCCAAAATCAAGCCCAGAAGACAGAATAGAGATTCAGATCTTGAGGAGATTGTTAAGTTGATTGAACAAGGGTTTCATGCCACTGATATCAAAGGTATGGATCATAGCCTGCCTAAAGGTGTAGAACCTATTGAAGGTAAATTCATTGAAGATCCTGAGGTTGGAGTGTTCTTTGTGGATCCCCTATCCATGAAAATGTGTTTTCAAGGAGCCTCAAATCTTCACAAAGCTGGTGAAAGACAGGTTATTGCCTTCAGGTTCATGGTAGCTTATGTCAAGCATTTCAGATGGAGAGTAGCCATTCTAAATCAGTTAGAAGCTTGCAATGCCAGAGGAGAATTAGACAGCCAAGAGCTTTTCTATCTTAAATAAGAGGTAGAAATTTTTGAAGCCAGAAAAGAAATGTTGGCTGGTCTTGAACAATAAAAAATTCTCAAAGCTGCTACTGATTTGGAAAAAGAAAAGAAGAAGAAACAAGGTCCATCTACTGGTGAAGAGTAGATGAAGAATGGAAGTTGATCATTAGTTGGCCAGGCTTACCATTAGTTGCTCCCAACATCAACAGTCCAAGTAGTTGAAGTTGTATTGTACATGTGTTGTACCTTATTATTTCTTGTAAACATTTGTTGTTTAATCAGTTTTCAGTATGTATGAACAGATCTTTTACTTTACTTCTATGTTGTAACTTTATTTATGCAACTGTAATGTAAATGTACATAGTGACATCTGATACAATCAGCATTAGGCTAAATATTGCAAATAGGGGGAGATTGTTAGGCACAAAAAGGTCTCAATCAAACCTGCTCTATATCATAGGGGGAGATTTCTAATCTGATAAGTGATTTGCAAAATCAGCCTAAATCCGTTTACACTGTTACATTAGTTGTAACTTGGCAGATTGTCAAAGTTGTCCATAACCATTCAACAGGTTTGACAGAAACTGTCTAAGCTATTCACGTTTGTTGAACAGTTTTGACTTAAGCTTGTGTTCTGTTCTTTGTGAACAGAAATGAACAGGTTTTACATATAATGGAATTTGTTTCCATGTCCTCATGGAAAGTCATGAACGTATTGATCAGTCTACATCTCAACACAAAAGTGGAAAATCAGAAACTGCCAGTTCTGCCAAAGCTGTTCTCATGCATGAAGACAAAGAGGATTATCTCAAATGGGTGACAGACTATATCTTATATCAAAATAGCATTACAACAAAGAGTAAAGGTTTAAAGTTGATATTCTTATCTAAGGTAAATCTGTGGACAACTGCGACAAAAATAAAAAGACAAAGATTTTGCAACAAGTGGACAAAGCCTGATTTGTCAGAATGCAGAATTGTAAGTTTGCAAGACAATATATCACTCCTATGGTCTACCCTGAACCGGATGACCTACCCATGTAGTAATTCTTCCAATAGATTAGACGTTAGGGTCTTCTAGATCTAGTTGAGAATGATCAAACACAGTGGGATGCTGATCGGGTCGAGCAGAGGTAAAATTTAAATAAGAGGGGTATTAATGAAAGAAGATGGGGGTGCACCAAATCATTCTGATAAAAGTAAGTCGAAGGGAGCAACAGTTGAAAAATGATATTGAGAGCTTCAGGGGAGAGAAAGGATTAAAAGAAATAAGAATCCTACCGAAACCAACATTTTTTAGGTTTCCTACATTTCCTATCGAATTTTATTTGTTGAGATTTGGTATTGAAGAAGACGTCATGGACCCAATGATGCAAGCACAGAACCACTCCTAGCTACTCAGTTGCTTTTCAGAAAGCAACTGTTTCATTTCTCACGAAGATTAACCTCATATGTTATCGACTTCTCATTTAGAGGTAATTGATATTGAAACCGGAAAACATTGGCTCCAATCTCTGAATTTCATTTAATTGCACATTGTGTCTATAGCTTATTGATTATACACCTCTTAGGACACTTATCGAGTCATGTCTTTGTGATAAAATTTTATTGTCTATTGTGACAATGACGGAACAACAATAGTGGTGCTTACTCTAAGTATTTCACAATGATTACTTGGAAATTCTACCAGTGTTAACATCAATCCATATCTGAACGTAGGTCACATAGTTTTTTTTAACTATTGTGTCAACAGGAAACTTAAGTGGTCGTGGTTGCTATTTTTTCCATCTACTTTGGTTATAATGTCACAGGTTGCAAAGCTTGTTGACATTTTGTGATGATAAAGAGCAGGTATACACATTCTGAGATGGATTAAGCTACTTGCCAAGGATACCTGAATGGTCATCATGATAATCAAGATTCTCTTAATCATCATG
The DNA here is from genome assembly GCA_020465985.1 of Centrapalus pauciflorus. Lineage (NCBI taxonomy): Eukaryota > Viridiplantae > Streptophyta > Magnoliopsida > Asterales > Asteraceae > Centrapalus > Centrapalus pauciflorus. The sequence continues at coordinate 30,885 of JAANYP010001348.1, forward strand.
AGGGGGAGATTACTAAAATCATAAAAGTTTAAGATAATGGAATATATTCAGAGGGAGCAAAGCTAATCTGAAGGAATTCATGTTCGCTTTAAGAATCTAGGGGGATAGATATATTAGAGAAAAGCTTCAAGAGCTTTTAAGTTTCAAAGCTTCAAGTGTTCCAAGTTAAAGCTTAATGATGAACCTGGAATGTCACACCCTGTTACCCCGGTTGGCAACGAGGCGTGACGTCGCGGAAGCATAACCATAGTCATAACGAACGACCACTATATGGACGTTTTCAAAAAATACATCGATATAACTTTAAGAGATATAATGTTTTACATAACCCAAAATGATAAAGAGGAGTTCGCAAAATACAGAGATTTAAATACATAATTAAATCATCCAAGATAATGCAAATAAATCTCCGACGGTTTGAAACTGAGTGCGACTCCTTAAATGCAGAAGCTTAAAAATACTACCGATGTGATAGACTTGCCTTAATTTCCTGAAAATACACGCTAAAATACGTCAACAAAAATTGTTGGTGAGCTCATAGGTTTGCACGAAAATCTGACTTGTATGGATAACAATAATAGAGATTGAATTTAAAAAATCATAAATTTCCATGTTATGTATTACATATAAACCATCATGCAACCGAAGCTTAATTAAAATGAGTTTGCCCTGTGCAGTATTCCCATACGTAATACCGTGTGTTAAATATATATGCACTCGCTGTTAGCCGATCCGAACTAACCCGAATGGGGGACATGACTCCCGATAGATCTATTCACAATATATTCGCGCTTACAAATAAATGCAATTAACGATTCTTGATATAAGGGCTGATGGAACCACATGTGTAATACATAATAGAAATGAAGATATTTTCGTGTCCATATAAAAACGAAGCATGTATTTCATCCCCAAAACATAACAGTGTGAAAATTGGGGCTATGAGAACTCACCGAGATTGTGATGGCAAAACGAGCGTAAAAAGCTTTTTAACGTAAATAGATGGATGATGCGTCGTGTGGGTTTAATCGAGTCCTAAATGATAACAAGGACTTAATATCTCTAATATATGATGATATATACATTTATATATTTTTATGTCTTAAATCACCCAACATTACAAGTTTATAAATAAACACCGCTTAAAACGTCAAGTTTATATATATATAATTTTCCAGCTTTTTCGGAGGTTTTTCGGCCTATTTTGAGGCTATTTTTGACCAAGCTCCAAAATGTTTTAGACTTTGGTTTTCTAGGACATTAAACTACTATATACAAAGGAGTTTTAGAATCAAGAACGGCCATTTTTCGAGATGTTTAGATTGGTGAAAATGCTCGTTAAAAACCCTATGTTGGCCATTTTTGAGCTGTCAAACTTTCGGTTTCCCAAATAATTTCTGGAGGTCTTAAACTCCAAAATAAATTATGAAAAATTCCAGATCTATAGTTAAGACATAGATCTAACGTTTGAGACTAGAATCAACTCATTTCGTTGAATTATGAATTAGTTATGATTTTTCAAAGTCGATATAAATTTTCTGCCGAAAATCCTTAGTTTATAAACTTGAAACAACTTATGATTCTTGTTGTTTATTCAAAGACTACTTGTATAAAAGTTATAATATTTATAAAAACACATATATATCACATGTTTTCATAATATTAACACTTTTATAATGTGTTCATATATTCATAAACACATTTAAAGAAACAACTTAAAAATAAAAACTAGAAACTTATAAACTTGAGTTTTTATGAAACTTGTTGTTATTGGTGATTATATATATTATGCAAGACTTATTTAAACATAAATATAAGATGAAATAAGCTAGTATTTACTTACTTTGATGTTTTTAGATGAATGGAAATGAGTAGAAGGAAGTGATCTTGTATTTGTTGCACAAAAAGAACACTTGGATTCTTGAAGAACAAAATGAAAAAAGTTTTGGTTTTGTGAGAGTGGGTGGGTGGTGGCCGGATTTGTTAAGGAGAGAAAAGAGAGTGTTCTTTGCATGCAAGATGTGAGAATGAATGAGAGACTAGAGTCTCTATTTATAGAAAAAAAAGGTGATTTTTGAAATGATGCAAAGATATGGAGGTTGAGTGTGATCTTTAAGTGAAATGAAAGGGAGATGGTGTGAAAAAGATTTGATTGTGATGGTGCATGGGTGTTGGATTATAAAATTGAAGTCAAGTAAGGGGTGTGCACCACCCTAGTGGCCGGCCTTAAGGCCATATTTATGATGTATTTCTATTTTTTTTTGTATAAATGTATTTCAAAGTGTATTCTTGTATTCCCCTTTTTATGTAATTTCATAAATACTTTTGAATGCATTGTTTTAATGAATTGTTTTAGTCTTGCATAATTAATGTTAAGTAATTGTATTAGTGTATGATTAGTGTCACTAATCATAATTTAATTATGTACTTAGTTGAATTAATCCTTCATATCGTAAATTGATCGGATTAATTGATTTCCCGATTCATCGCACCGATGAATTTGATTCTAATTGAGTTGAATTTTTTAATAAACCTTGTTAATCACTTGATTAATTTCTAATGACCACTGATTAGACTATAATTGACTATTAAATACAGATTAGGTCATCATTGCTAACCTGGTTTAGTGCCGGATGTTACAGTCTCCACCTGTTAAGGGAATTTCGTCCCGAAATTAGCTCGTGTTCCCCACTTCTTTTGAGAACAGGTGAGGGTATTTTTCCCGGAACTGATCTTCGCGTTCCCACGTAAACTCAGGACCTCGCTTAGAGTTCCATCTGAGTTTTATTATCGGGATCCGGCTGTGATTTAGTTTTTTGACTTCTCAGTCCATTACTTCTAAAGGTTGCTCAATGAAGTTCAACTTATCGTCTAACTCCAGCTCGTCCATGGGTATAACGAGTGATTCATCAGCCAGACACTTCTTAAGATTGGACACCTGGAAAGTATTATGAACGTTACTAAGCTCTGGGGGCAGATCGATTCGGTAAGCTATCGGGCCAATTCTTTTGGTGATCTTGAATGGTCCGATATAACGAGGATTGAGTTTTCCTCGTTTCCCAAAACGGTTTACGCCCTTCCAAGGCGAGACTTTTAACATTACTTGATCTCCCTCTTGAAATTCCAAATCCTTCCGTCGAACATCCGCATAACTTTTCTGTCGATCACGCACGATCTTTAATCGGTTACGAATCTGAGCTATCTTTTCTGTAGTCTCCTGGATGATCTCGGGTCCAGTAATCTGACTATCTCCTATTTCAGCCCAACAAAGTGGTGATCGACACTTTCGCCCGTAGAGTGCCTCGAATGGGGCGGTCTTAATACTTGAGTGATAGCTGTTGTTATAGGAAAACTCCACTAATGGCAGGTGTCTGTCCCAACTTTTGCCAAAGTCGATAACACATGCCCTTAGCATGTCTTCCAAAGTCTGAATCGTCCTTTCACTCTGACCATCCATTTGCGGGTGGTAGGTTGTGCTCATATCTAGACGTGTGCCCAGTGCTTCTTGCAATGACTGCCAAATTCTTGATGTGAACCGGCTGTCCCTGTCTGATATAATTGATACTGACACTCTATGACTTGAGACGACTTCTTTAAGATAGATTTGTGTTAACTTATCCATCTTATCAGTCTTCTTGATGGGTTGGAAATGTACGGTTTTGGTAAGTCGATCCACAATCACCCAAATAGTGTCATAACCTCCAGAAGTCTTCGGCAACTTGGTGATGAAATCCATGGTGATGTTTTCCCACTTCCACTGGGGTATTTCTGGTTGAACTAGCAATCCTGATGGTTTGTGGTGCTCAGCCTTAACCTTCAAACATGTTAAGCACTTGCTGACATAGGTAGCAATGTCAGCCTTAATGTTTGGCCACCAGTACATTCCTTTCAAGTCGTGATACATTTTATCTGACCCTGGATGAATAGCATATCTTGTCTTATGCCCTTCATCCATGACCAGCTTCCTTACTCCTCCGAATTTTGGTAACCAAATTCTGCCCATGAAGTATCGACATCCATCTGGCTTGATTTCAAACTGCTTATCCATACCTCTCAAGGCTTCATCCAGTAGGTTACCCTCCTTGACTGCTGCTTCTTGTGCCTCGCGGACTTGAGAGTTTAGGTTTGACTGTATAGTCATGACCAAAGCTCGGACTCTCAATGGCTTAACCCGTTCCTTTCGGCTCAGGGCATCAGCTACGACATTCGCCTTACCCGGATGATAACGAATTTCGCAGTCATAATCGCTAAGCAGTTCAACCCAACGACATTGCCTCATATTTAACTCTTTCTGATTCAGAATATGCTGAAGGCTTTTATGGTCCGTAAACACCGTGCACTTAGTTCCATACAGGTACTGCCTCCATATTTTGAGAGCAAACACCACTGCTCCAAGCTCCAAATCATGAATCGTATAGTTCACCTCGTGAATTTTGAGTTGCCGTGATGCGTAAGCAATGACCTTATCCCTTTGCATGAGCACACAACCTAATCCATTGTGTGAGGCATCACAGTAGACCACAAAATTTTCAATCCCTTCAGGTAAGGACAGAATTGGTGCACTACACAATCTTTGCTTTAACTGCTGAAACGCCTTTTCTTGCTCTTCACTCCAGACATATTTTACATCCTTCCGAGTCAACTCTATTAGGGAACCTGCTATCTTTGAGAAGTTTTCAATAAATCGCCTATAATAACCGGCAAGTCCTAGAAATTGGCGGATTTCCGTGGGAGTTCTAGGAGTTGCCCAGTTCTTTATCGCCTCGATTTTTGATGGATCAACTTGGATTCCCTGGCTGTTGATCACATGTCCAAGGAATTTAACTTCTCGCAACCAAAATTCACATTTTGAAAATTTGGCGTATAACTGTTCCTTCTCTAACAACTCCAAGATCAGCTTGAGATGTTGTTCGTGCTCCTCCTTATTTCTGGAATAGATGAGGATATCGTCTATGAACACTATTACAAATTTGTCCAGATACGGTTTACACACTCGATTCATGAGGTCCATGAATACGGCTGGTGCGTTGGTCAAACCGAATGGCTTCACCTGGAATTCGTAATGTCCATAACGAGTTCTGAATGTTGTCTTGGGAATGTCTTCTTCCCGAACCTTTACTTGATGATAACCGGATCGCAGATCAATCTCAGAGTAGAAGCTAGATCCCTGTAGTTGGTCAAACAGGTCGTCAATTCTGGGAAGGGGGTAGCGGTTCTTTACTGTCAACTTGTTTAGCTCTTGGTAGTCTATGCACATCCTGAAGGATCCGTCTTTCTTTTTCACGAACAAGACCGGAGCTCCCCAAGGTGAGGAACTTGGTCGAATGAATTCTTTATCCATCAACTCTTGTAATTGATTGGATAGCTCTTGCATTTCAGAAGGAGCGAGTCTATATGGGGCTCTTGCGACCGGTGCAGCTCCCGACACCAAATCGATTTGAAACTCCACTCGCCTAGTTGGCGGAAGTCCAGGCAATTCTTCCGGGAAGACCTTCGGATAGTCACAAACCACTGGAATATCCTCGAGTCGTTTCTCCTCCGACTCTTTTTCTGCAATCTGAACTAATACTGCATGGCAACCTTTTCTAAGGCACTTTAATGTTCTTAGGCCGGATATGACATTCAGCTGACGGTTCTTTCTTTCCCCTTGGACTGTTAGGACCTTCTTCTTGTGGAGTGGTATCCGTACCACTTTCTTACCGCACAAAATCTCTGCCTGGTTGTGTGACAACCAATCCATACCAATTACTACATCAAAACTTCCGAGTTCTATAGGCATCAAGTCTATCTTAAAGGGATGATCTGCCAGCTTCAGTATGCATTCCTTAATGATACTACTTGCCTTTATTATTTTGCCATCAGCCAGTTCTATAGTATAAGAGTTGTCTAAGGGAAAAGGAGTGGCATTCAATTGCTTACTAAACTTATCAGATATAAAGCTCCTATCAGCCCCAGTATCAAAGCTCTCCCCTGAGCTTAAAAGAAACGTACCTGATACCACATGGGGATCCTGACGAGCGTCACCTGCTCCTAACACAAAAGCTCTCCCCTGAGCTCCTCCACCATTTCTCAACTTCGGACACTCACTCTTGAAGTGCCCAGTAGCTCCGCATTCATAGCAGCCTCTCTGACTGCCGCCATTGACACCCGGGGTTCCAAATTTACAGTCTTTGGCCACATGGCCAATACGTTTGCATTTTCCACAAGGGGTTGGGCAGGGACCCTTGTTGTGATGAAAGGTGCATTGGGTGAAGAAAGGCTTGGTACCCGTGTAGCCTTTCCTTGACTCAGTTCCTGCTACATAAGCCTTGATGGTCTCAGGCTTCTTGGATTGCGAACCCGTATTCCTCCCGGACTTGTCCTCCCACTTCCTCTTGTTTTCCCTGGCTTTGGCTTCATTTCTCCGGGACACTTGGTCCATTAGATTGTTGGCCATCCTGATGGCATCCTGTATGGTGGATGGGTTGGAGGCAGTGACATTACCTTGAATTTGAGGAGCGAGTCCCCAAATGTAATGCTCGATTTTCTTGTACTCAGGGGTCACCATCTGAGGGCACAGAATACTCAGTTCGTGGAATCGGTTGGTGTACCCAGCTACATCCGTTCCCTTCATAGCCAGATTCCAAAATTCTGACTCCATTTTCTGTAGCTCATTCCTCGGGCAATACTCATCGGTCATCATCTGCTTCAACTCGGTCCAGGTGAGTTGGTAAGCTGCATCAATCCCCACAGACTGGGTATACGAGTTCCACCATGTCAAGGCGTGTCTTGAAGAGTGTGGGTGGCGAACTTTATTTTGTCTCCTTCAATGCATCCGCTAACACGGAAGACAGATTCCAACTTTTCGAACCATCGTACTAATCCGACGGCTCCTTCGGTCCCATTGATGTATCGGGGCTTGCAGCTCAAAAACCCCTTAATTCCGCAACCCTTAGGGTGGGTTTCAGTTCCTCCCGTAGTGTGGCTAGCACCACCATCTCCATTAGCTGAACTGTTCCTGTTGGTCTCGTAAGTGGCTATAGCAGCAGCCACTCTTTGTGCAACCAGTTCTTCAATTTCTGCGGCGCTCATAATTCGTCTCGGCGGCATTATCTTAAAGTTTAAAGAAAATAGCATAGTGTAAGAAGTTGAATCTTAAAAATGTAAATTTTTCTTAAGGCACAACACTATAATCATCAAACACAATTTCATAAATAACTCGCAATTTTTCATTAATCATTCATAATTTTCTTACATTGGGGCGGGTTATTACCCGAAAATTTTAGTCCTACACTATTACATAATAATTTCCTAATATTACAAAGATAGAGGGAGGGGGGTACTAGGTGCGGGAGTGATCAGGGGTCTCTCCCTTTTCAAAAGCATTGAGGCGCTGTGCCAGCTCCTCATTGCGGGCCTCACACTCGGCTAATCGTTGCCGGAGCTCGTTCAGTCCGTCCTGCTGAATGGCAAGGGCGTGCTGGTTGGCCCAGTATATGTTGGAGTTTTGTAACTCCTCCCGCTCTAAACGAGCGGTCATTTCTCTGATATCTTGGTTAAGCAACCGAAGTTGGCGATCATGCCTGGAAGACCGTGTTACCAAAAGTGGTATGGTCTGTTCGGCGGGTTCTTGAGTGAGTGACGGGATAGGTGCGGAGGATGGTCCTCCGATCTCAAAATGGGAAGGGATTCCTTCCTCTTGCCTCCATTCACGAAGGGTTTCAGGTATCCAGCCCCATCGTCGGGCGTCTACACGTCGGTGTGGTGGTGGGGGATTGGTTTTGGGAGTCGGGATGGGAATAGACTCCCGTCTTGGCGTGATCACCCGCTTTCGGGGTGTATACAACATTTTAGGGCCGTTTGGGTAAGGCCGATATGGTTTAAATGATGGCTCTGCCGGGTGGTATGGAATGCGGGCGGGGACTGTTGGGGGCGGTGGATCCTCTCCAGCGTCATCTTCTTCCATTGGTTCCTCTTCTGACTCCTCCATTGGGTCTTCAGAGGAGTCTTCTTCCTCAGATGTTTCCCCTTCAGTGAAAACCTCAGTGACTGCGGGGCTCGTAGGGGTGTACTCATCCTCTGAATCTGACAAGATGATGGTCTCTGGGTGGGACATGTTTTCTGCTATCAAGGTCCATTCATAGTCTTTTAGTTAGTTACAAAATATTTTTAAAATCAGTAAAACTTAAGTGCAGTTATAGTCTAGGGTACTAATGCAACCTAGTTCACTATAACTATGACTCTGATACCAATCTGTCACATCCTGTTACCCCGGTTGGCAACGAGGCGTGACGTCGCGGAAGCATAACCATAATCATAACGAACGACCACTATATGGACGTTTTCAAAAAATACATCGATATAACTTTAAGAGATATAATGTTTTACATAACCCAAAATGATAAAGAGGAGTTCGCAAAATACAGAGATTTAAATACATAATTAAATCATCCAAGATAATGCAAATAAATCTCCGACGGTTTGAAACTGAGTGCGACTCCTTAAATGCGGAAGCTTGAAAATACTACCGATGTGATAGACTTGCCTTAATTTCCTGAAAATACACGCTAAAATACGTCAACAAAAATTGTTGGTAAGCTCATAGGTTTACACGAAAATCTAACTTGTATGGACAACAATAATAGAGATTGAATTTATAAAATCAAAAATTTCCATGTTATGTATTACATATAAACCATCATGCAACCGAAGCTTAATTAAAATGAGTTTGCCCTGTGCAGTATTCCCATACGTAATACCGTGTGTTAAATATATATGCACTCACTGTTAGCCGATCCGAACTAACCCGAACGGGGGACATGACTCCCGATAGATCTATCCACAATATATTCGCGCTTACAAATAAATGCAATTAACGGTTCATGATATAAGGGCTGATGGAACCACATGTGTAATACATAATAGAAATGAAGATATTTTCGTGTCCATATAAAAACGAAGCATGTATTTCATCCCCAAAACATAACAGTGTGAAAATAGGGGCTATGAGAACTCACCGAGATTGCGATGGCAAAACGAGCGTAAAAAGCTTTTTAGCGTACATAGATGGATGATGCGTCGAGTGGGTTTAATCGAGTCCTGAATGATAATAAGGACTTAATATCTCTAATATATGATGATATATATATTTATAGATTTTTATGTCTTAAATCACCCAACATTACATGTTTATAAATAAAAACCGCTTAAAACGTCAAGTTTATATATATATAATTTTCCTGCTTTTTCGGAGGTTTCTCGGCCTATTTTGAGGCTATTTTTGACCAAGCTCCAAAACGTTTTAGACTTTGCTTTTCTAGGACATTAAACTACTATATACAAAGTATTTTTAGAATAAAGAACGGTCATTTTTCGTGATGTTTAGGTTGGTGAAAATGCTCGTTAAAAACCCTATGTTGGCCATTTTTGAGCTGTCAAACTTTCGGTTTCCCAAATAATTTCTGGAGGTCTTAAACTCCAAAATAAATTATGAAAAATTCCAGATCTATAGTTAAGACATAGATCTAACTTTTGAGATAAGAATCAACTCATTTCTTTGAGTTATGAATTAGTTATGATTTTTCAAAGTCGATATAAATTTTCTGCCGAAAATCTGTAGTTTATAAACTTGAAACAACTTATGATTCTTGTTGTTTATTCAAAGACTACTTGTATAAAAGTTATAATAGTTATAAAAACACATATATATCAAATGTTTTCATAGTATTAACACTTTTATAATGTGTTCATATATTCATAAACACATTTAAAGAAACAACTTAAAAATAAAAACTAGAAACTTATAAACTTGAGTTTTTATGAAGCTTGTTGTTGTTGGTGATTATATATATTATGCAAGACTTATTTAAACATAAATATAAAATGAAATAAGCTAGTATTTACTTACTTTGATGTTTTTAGAAGAATGGAAATGAGTAGAAGGAAGTGATCTTGTATTTGTTGCACAAAAAGAACACTTGGATTCTTGAAGAACAAAATGAAAAAAGTTTTGGTTTTGTGAGAGTTGGTGGGTGGTGGCCGGATTTGTTAAGGAGAGAAAAGAGAGTGTTCTTTGCTTTCAAGATGTGAGAATGAATGAGAGACTTGAGTCTCTATTTATAGAGAAAAAGGTGATTTTGAAATGATGCAAAGATATGGAGGTTGAGTGTGATCTTTAAGTGAAATGAAAGGGTGATTGTGTGAAGAAGATTTGATTGTGATGGTGCATGGGTGTTGGATTATAAAATTGAAGTCAAATAAGGGGTGTGTACCACCCTAGTGGCCGGCCTTAAGGCCATATTTATGATGTATTTCATTTTTTTTTGTATAAATGTATTTCAAAGTGTATTCTTGTATTTCCCTTTTTATGTAATTTCATAAACACTTTTGAATGCATTGTTTTAATAAATTGTTTTAGTCTTGCATAATTTATGTTAAATAATTGTATTAGTGTATGATTAGTGTCACTAATCATAATTTAATTATGTACTTAGTTGAATTAATCCTTCATATCGTAAATTGATCGGATTAATTGTTTTTCCGATTCATCGCACCGATGAATTTGATTCTAATTGAGTTGAATTTTCTAATAAACCTTGTTAATCACTTGATTAATTTCTAATGACCACTGATTAGGCTATAATTGACTATTAAATACAGATTAGGTCATCATTGCTAACCTGGTTTAGTGCCGGATGTTACATGGAAGCTGTCCAAGTCTAAAGTAAAGATCATCAAAAGGGGAGATTGTTCATCAGAAGATAAAGCTTATCTTGAAGGATCCAGACATGATCACAAAAGGGAAGATTGTTAGACTTATTTTATTGTAATCAAGTCTAGGATTTAATATGTAATAATTTAATATATATGTTCTCTTTCTGTAAGGGCTTAATTAATTTAAGTCCATGGACTCAAGCCTTTTAGAGTTTAGCTTAAATAGCCTAGTCTAGGGTTTTGTGTGTGCCGCTTAAGGTGGAAGGGTAGTGTAGCTGTCTTGCTTGGTAGAGAGAAAACCTTTGTTCATCATTGTTCATCTTTCAAGGTTTAATCTAATCATTTGGCTATGCTTAATGGTTTTAATTTCCATACAAGATATTCAGATTGGGGTGGAAAGGGGCATGCCGAGAATAAACATGACGGCACCTAGAAGGGATTTGAAAGATATTGTGAAATACAAATAATTTCAAGTGGTTTTGGATAAAGTACCATGCGTTGTATACAAGAATGAAGATCATGTGAAAAAGGCAATGAGGATAACTGAGCTCAATAAGTATTCATATGGAACTCTTAAAATGATAGTAATGTCATTGAAAGGAGTTCTAGATGAAAATAAGTTGAAGAGACCTAAAGATGTCATGCCAAAGGAAGAAATGCTGATGACTGAAGACTTTGTATCGGCGATTGAAATCAAATTAAGCAGTGGCCGAGTCGTCAGAAGATTCGAGAAGAAATAGGGCTATAAAGAAGGCATCTCTAGCTTAACATCCATAAAAGGAGGAGAATGTTGGAAATGTATTTTTGTTTATGGATACTAAGTCTGTGGACTTGTTTTGTAATATTGTAATAGTTATGGTTTTGTATAAATAGGAATTTCTCTATGTAACAGTACACGGAACTTTCACAGAACTTTTATTTGTATTCATATTGTACTCTCAAGTTCATATCAATCAAGCATCCGGCTAGTTGTGTCAATCATGTTATATTGTTTAGATCTAGATTTATATATTAGATTTTGATATTTTTACTTGAGAATTTAGAGTCTGAAACTGAAAAAGAAAACTCCAGTTGGTTGTGACTTCCTCACCACTAAACGTCACACCACTGGCTGATGAATTTCCTACAATAGAATTTGATAATACTAAGCATAAATAAGAAGATTCAAAGGTTGAAAACTCGAAGACTGAAGATGAAAAAGTAATTGAGGTTGTGATGATAGAATAAGAGGAGGAGGAAGAGTTAGTTGATTATAGGAGTGAATCTGAGGTCTATGTTGATAAAGTAATACTCTTAAAAGTACAACACTTGCAAACCCATCAAGTCCAAGTCATGTTGATGTTCAACATACGGTTGGTGATGCTTCTTTTGAGCCACAGATTTTGTTTTCATCACCTGAACATCATACAGTGATACCCACACAACAAATTCCAAGCCCAAAGTTACTTCGAGCAACCCTTGATCTTTCTGAATCATCAGATCCATTTGCTCAATTTCTTGAAGTAAAAGAAGAGTTGAAGGATTATGAGATTTTGGCACTTGAGGAAGAAACAAAAAGACAGAAGCTGAAGAGAATGCCATGGGTATGGTTCACTCTGAAAACTTAATTAAAAAGAATTTAGAGAACTATGTTTGGTAGGAGATGATCGAAAAGATGAATCATTAAGAAAAGATATGCAGAGAAGCATAAGTGAAGAATTAAATGAGATGTGCAAGCTTATTGATAGAAGAGAAAGAAGAGAACAAAGGCTGAAGTTGTTGAATGAACAAATTGATTGGCAAAAAGCACACAGAAGGGATGTATTTCTCGAAGATAAGCTTCCTAGAAAAATCTATTCGAATAAGGTGATGGAGATTGATGATAGATTGGTGTATGAGATGAGCAATGCTTATCGGATGCGACTGGGGGCTTATATCATTATGATGAAAACCAAGAAATAGCCAAAAAAAAAATAATTTATATTCAAGGTTCAGAATCGCCTCACTGGATGAGGTGTATACGGAAAGACTTGGGGAGTATTTCTACTATCCAGTCTTTACTGAACAAAGATATGATGGCGAACTCTACACTTTCAGTGAAGATTATTACTTTAATTTGAGGCTAGAAGATGTAGAAAACTTGTATGATGAGCTGAAGAAACAGAGGCATAAATCTGAAGTTGTGAGAATAGTTATGACCTCGGTATTTGATTTCATGTATACAAAGTTTGTGCTGACAACTGTTGAAAATTTTCAATTTGGACTGGAGACACATCAACGACGTATGAATTTGACTCCGCCAAATAGAGAACATCTAGAGATAGAGCGATTTAAGAAGTACTCAGTCATCGTAAAGCCTAAGTTAGGAGTGATTTATGAGAATCATCTTGGCAAGAAATTGTTTCTTATGATTTCTGAAACGAGTAAATACTCATCAAAAACCTTAAGACATCTTTAAAAGGAAATGAGACACATTATTGATGATCATGAAAGGGTGAAGGTGAAAAAACCCATGAGCGAAAAAAAACTAAGTTGTTTTATGAGGGCTATGAAGGCTATTGAAGACAAGCTGAGGGATCGTGAAGTAGTAAGAAGATTTGATTGCAAGATCGGATGGTCTTGAGCTTAAGTGACTGTAACTTTACGAAAAGGGGGAGATTGTTGGGGTAGAATATGAATTTTGTAAAGTTGTGGATTAATGTTGTTTATTCCTTATAATTTGTATGCTTACTATAAATAGTCAAATGCCATGTAATATCAAACTAGTTTTAAAGGTAATGAGAATAGAGCTTTGACTTTTGAATTTCATAAAATTCTCTCTGTGATTCATATGAACATGATCTAATTGTGTTTGTATTGATTTGATTTCTATAGTTTGTTTCAATTTTGTGATTTACAGAACTTAGTTTGACTTCCATGTTCATTCGAGGGGGAGTAACTTAGCAATTTTTTCATAAAAGTAGGATTTTTTATATACTCGAACTCAAGTCCATCAAACTGAAACTCCAGTCCATCAGACTCGAACTTGATGCCATTATACTTGTAATTTTTCCTGAAAATATTGATTTAAGGGGGAGTATGATTTGTCTGACTCGAGTCCATTTGACTAAAACTTTACACTTAGTTTTATTTTTTCAGGGATACTAACATGATTCATATTTAATAGGAATCATGGAACCCCATATTGAATCCACTCACCACTCATCCAACTCCTCTGAGCCTTTTGATGACCAACCTTCACACCACACTAAACCAGATAACTAGACTCCGGTTCATCCCAACACACCATGCAATCGAATCCTAAAAATCCAGTTTCTGAAACCAAAAAAAAAAAGAAAAATTATTCCTAAATGAACCTTGCTTGATCAGTCTGAATTTCTTTTACTGTGGGAAAATAACAATCGTCTGAACTTAGATTCCATTAACTTATTGCAACTTATTATTTAAGATGTTCTCCAGAACTATCCTTTGGGCTACTTTCTGAAATATACCTAAACTACCTATAATATATCCTCAACAGCTATGGATATATGACCTATGTTCAAGTAAGGAATTATCATTATCTGACCGCATGTGTTAATGAGTTTGAACAGAATACAACCTTTAAGAAGTTTAAAAAGGCAATCTTTATTCCTGAAGAGTGATGTCCATTTTTCCCGGACAAAATTACTTATGATGAATTTATGTCTGAAGCTGAAAGTTGTGAAGATCTTTTGAAAGCAGGATATGCTAATGCCCTCCCCTCTGCTAGAGCCTTTCACTGTAAATATTTGAAAGGGGAGTGGTACACTGTGTGGGGTATACTTGTTAAATGTTTTACTTCTAAACATTGTAGACTTGATAAAGCAAGATTGGGATACTTGAGACTTTTACATGGCTTATTTTCAACAAACACTATGATTATGGGCTTATATTTTTGAATGAACTCAATGGATTAGTAAAAGCCAAGTCTACAAAGCTCGCACAAAAATTTGTGCCTTTTCAGACGCTATTAAAGTTAATTTATCCGAGCGGCTGTGAACCAGTATGGGCATATTCCTAAAAGGTTTAACTCTGAACCATGTCCAGACTGCAAGATGGCTCATTTTATGATATAGGTGTTTCATTTTGATGATATTCTAGGTCTGTTCCCGTCTTTACTTGAATATGTCGATGATGATGTGCCCCAGGTGCGAGAATACATTCAATAATATGCTCCTATGAATCTCGTAATACCGAGAGTTCCCAACCTAGGAAACTCCCCAAAGAGTGACGCTCAGCAAGTTGGGGCGGGGCTGCTGATCAGGGAGAAGAGTTGAGAGAAAATTTTGAGAGGGTATTCAGGGTCCATCAGTAGCAGAAAATGATTGTGAAGTTGATAGTGACTGTGAGAACACCGTATCAGCTGAGCATTTCAATACTCAATCTGATGACGATGAATTTTTGTTTACCAGTACATTAGATAATGTAATAGATAAAATTACTGAGAGTGCACTAAAATAACATGAAAGTGCTAACCAACCTTTGCTCGGTTGGGCGACCACACATACTGTTGATGCTCACACTGTGAGTCTTGATAGTAAAACAGTCAATAGCCCACTGACGACTACACACCCCACCGCTCGTTCAATTCCCTCTCAACAGGGAACTGTTTCATTTTTACACGGGGATATTGTACATAATCTATCTTTGTCTCATTCGGAGCCAGTAGATATTGAAATAAGAAGTCAGTAGCCCCTGACTTCAACATTTTTTACCACTATCGTAGAGCCCGTAGATACATATATACTTTGTATCGTTGGACTTTGTGTCTTAATTTGAACACCTGTAGTGGAACCCATTGGTGTTTCACGAGGATTAGGAGGAAGTCCTGTCATGACATATATTGAGCCAATCATGAGCACATGACACCCTACTTGTACGTCCTCGGAGGTGTTAACGGGTAATCTAAGTGATCCTGGTTACCTAAGTATGTGACAGAGAATTTTTTTAATGGATGTCGTTGATCGCATTGGTTTGGCATTCGGAGAAAGTTCTATACTCTAAATGACTAAATGGAGGGGGGTTATGAGCATGTTAAAGGAAAAAAGTATAGAACCAGTTGTTGAGCAACGGTCGATTCCTAGGTAGCGAGAAGCGGAGACTGACATGTCAATATATTACTAAGTCTCCTACTAGGAAAATGATTTCAATGACAAAGACACCAACTCCAGATGACATTAATTTGATTGAGATGCTTAAACATCGAACTGAATAGCAAGTTGTTGATAAAGTGTTCTTTTCGGACAGAATGGATCAAATGGAGAATACATTTGACATACTTTATGGAGAGTTCGATAAGATGTAGAGCAGTGTGATGACTGTGTTAGAAAAGTTGAGAGAGAGAGAGAGAGAGATAGAGAGTTGTTATTCTTCAAGATACCTGCAAGTCTTAGTCTTTCAAACGTAAACATGGTGACCAAGATGACTCTAATGACCATCAGGAAGGGGAGACGAAGACACAGAGGACTGAGCCACCTATGAATGTAGGTGATCTAGTGGTTGGTGAAGAGGAAAGGATTGAAGAAACAAATGTTGATAAGCCTGCTGCAAGGAATGTTGAGTTAGAATACGAATCTGGACAACTATAGTTGGTTGTGACATCTTCACTGTTATGTGTCACATCACCGGCAGTTGAATTTCCATTCAAAGAAGTGGTGATTACTGAGATAGTTGAGGAAGAGTCAAGGGTTAAAAAGCCTAAGACTGATGAAGTAAAAATAACAGAACTTGTTGTGGTTGATGAAGAAGAGGAAGAGGAAGAGGAATTAGTAGATTACAGAATTGAATTCGAAGTTTTTGGAGATACATTTGTAAGTAATTCTTCTGAATCTGATGATATCCCATAAAGTACAATCCCTATTAGTGCTTATACAAATATAAGTGATACTTCTTTTGAGCCACAGAATCTTGTAATATCACCTAAACATCAAATAGAAACAATTTTGCCAACAATTTTAAGCCCTACAATCCCCTCAAAGACTGTTGATATTCCATAATCATCTTTTGATTATTTTGATGAACTACTTGAAGTAAATGAGGAACCTCTTGAAGAATATGGGACTCTTGCAATGGAAGAAGAATAGAAAAAAGCTGAAGTAGAAGAGAAAGCCAAAGAATTGGTACATTCATAAATTTTGATGGAGATGTTTTTGGAGAGATATGTGTTAGTGGAGATGATAAGAAGGATGAAGCGTTAAGAAAGGCCATGCAAAGCCATATACAAGAAGAACTTGATGTCATGTATCAACTAATTTATAAAAGGGAAAGGAGAGAGAGAAGGATGAGGATGTTATGTCAACAGATAAATTGGGAAAATGAGCAAAAAAGAGAATTTTTTCCTCGAAGACAAACTTCCCAGAAAATTTATTTTGATAAAGTGATTAAATTAGATGATAGATTTCTATATGATATCACAAATGCTCATAGGATGAGGCTTGGAGCTTACATAATTTTAATGATACTAAGAAAGAGCCTGCAAGATACGTTTATTCAAGATTCAGAATGGTCTCTCTTGAAAATGTGTATAGAGAAAGACTTCGGGAACATTTCTACTATCCGGTTTTTACTGTACAGATTTATGATGGAAAATTATACACATTCAGCGAAGCTGACTATTTTAATCTGAGACTTGAAGATATAGAAGATTTATATGATGAGTTAAAGAAACAGAGGCATAAATCAAAGGTTGTGAGACCTGAAATGACATCAATGTTTGATTTTATGCATACGAAATTTGTGCTTACCACGATTGAAGATTTTTAGTTTTGATTGGAGACACACCAGCATAGAATCAATCTTACTCCACCAAATCGAAGTCATCCTGAGATTGAAAAGCTTAAGTAGTTTTCTATCATTTTGAAGCTTGAGTTTGGAGTGGTTTATCAGAATCATCTTAGGGAAATATTGTTCCTGAGGGTTTCTGAGAGAAGTAAATATTCGCCTGGGACCTTAAGGCATATTTTTAGAGAGATGGAAGATTTTTATGATCATGAGAGGATGAAGGTGAGCAACCCCATGAGCCAAAAGAATAAAAGCTATTCATGAGGGTTATTAATGCTATTGAAGATAAACTCAGAGATAGAGAAGTGATCAGCAGACTTGACTGGAAGATCGGATGGTGTTGAGCTTCATAGATACAAACTCTACAAAAAGGGAAAGATTGTTGGGGTAGAACTTTGATAATTATAGATCTAGGTGAATCATTACAACATGAACACGAAATTCTCTTTTATTGCAAAAGTCTATAAACACATTCCTTAGAATTTGTTTATATACTCCTAAACTAAGCTTTCTAGAATTAACAAATCTAGTCCCTATACATACAATCTCTATATATTTGTTCCTAACAATCTCCTCCTTAGAGATGAAAACAATTTTTTAATCAAAGTTCAAAGCAAGAACTTTACACAGAAAATCTAAACAAAGTAATTATCTTCATGATTTAAAAAAGGGTTAAAGTCCTACAAATGAAACATACTTTTCTCAATTTACCTAAATGACTAATTAACTTTTTTTATTGACCGGATGGTAGTTGTACTCCAAAATAACTTGTCGATATGATACGTGTAACCAGTAACTATGTTGATATGACAGTTTTTACTGACTCAAATGACAACGTAACAGGTTTTTAATGATATGATGCTTACGTGGATTTACCATATCAACATAGTTACCGGTTACACGTACCATATCGACAAGTTATTTTGGAGTACAACATGGATTTACGTGGATTTTGATCCATATAAATAATTAAGAAAATCCACATAAGCATATAGATCATTTTCATACTTCTAAAAACATAATAAAAGATCATTACCGGTAGAACCGGTAATCAAAAGTACCGACAATAAATTTTAAGTACAAGTACCAATGGGAAAAAATAACTAGATTAGTCATTTGAGTAATTTCAGTAAAGTAACATACATTTGTATGAATTTAACCTTTTTAAAAAACTTGATCTTCAAAACTGTTCTCTTTTCTTCTCTTCGATCTCTGAATCTTCAAATAAACTTTCTTATTCATTGTCTTTCTCTAATCTTCATATCACTTGTTCTCTGATCTTCTCTTTTCTTATGAACAAACTCTCCCCCTTGAATCATGAATAGAATTTGATTCTCTCCCTTGATCAACAAAGACAACATATCATCTTTCATCTTGAACTCTTCTACAGTTGTCACAATTGTCTTTAGCAGTTGTTGCAATTGTCTTCAAACTATTCAGCAGTTGTCTTTGAAATACAGCTTTTCTCACCTTCATGATGATCATAAGAATTATGAACATCATGAAAAACCTTCAGAGACACAAATGCAGTAAAATTATAATTGCAAACATGAATACAGACAGAAACACAAATACAATTTCAACTCGGAAATATTACAAAGTTTCTCTCACTCTTCCCTTCAAAATAATATCCTCTCTTTCATAAATGATCTCTCCCACTATTTTGAACAATTATATCACTCCCCCTCAAATGGATACTTTCTCCTCTCAGAAACCAAGAAAGTGAAAGCTTTTCAACTTGACTCAAGAAAAATGAAACACATTCATTTATACGTAACAGAGTCCAGGTCCACTTAGGATTCCTGTTTTCACAATAGACATAATATGTGACCTACTTTCAGCGCTGGCGTGATGTTAACACTTGTAGGATTTCCAAATAGTCATCATCAAATCCTTTATCATGAAAAAATCACTCTTATTTGTTCCGGCTAAGTCACTTTGGACTAGCAGTTTGTTGGAAATTGATATTGTTTATGAATGTAATAAGTCTAGGGGTTATTTTGTAATATTTCAATACTTTGTTTTGTATATAAATAGTAGAATGTAGTACTGTAGCTGTACGAATCAGTACACAGAATTCGCACGGAACATTTTGTCTTGTACGGCTAGGTCATATTGGGAATTGTGCATTCAAAACTTGGTATTGTAATTCTTCTCATCTGATCAATTAAATCATTAGGTTAGTGTTGTTCTTGATTGTTCTTATTCATTTAATCTTAATTGTGGTTGATTAATATTGAATATCAATTGGTATCAGAGCCTAATTGATTAATATTAATATTAATGTAAATGCTTTTCCCGTAAATGATTCAGCACCTTTGATGATTCTTTCACAATACCCAAGAAGAAACAAGCTCAATAATGGGGTAATAACAAAGAAGACAAAGAGAATATTGAGAGAGAATAAAGTGGCGGCTGCAATGTATTTCAATATGTTTGTCAACCGTGTGTAACAAAAGAAACCCTAGGAGCTATAAGTAGTTTCAATTAATTAACTTTGAAGCAATGGCAACTTTGGCCCCTAGACTTTTACAATGAAATAAATTACAAGGAAATAAATACAAGACTAATTACTAAGTAAATAAGTATTACAAAACAACTCCCTATGATCGAAATTAAATGTCTAACAATCTCCCCCTTTTCGATCATTTAGGAGGTCCTGGAACTCTGACATGATCTGTAGATTCTCGGAGTCCAAGGATGACGTCGAAGCGTCTGGTCACTTGTCTCATATGTATCCGTTCATTCAGGAGGTCAATGCCGCTGAAGGTATCCTGTATCTCCTTTGGTGAGCGTCTTTCTTCAGGATCTGGTTGAGCATCAAAATCATGTACTTTCTGTGTTAGTGCAGCTCGAACCAATCGGAGTGTACCATCGGAGTAGCATGCAAGATCCTCAAAGCGCATGTACCTTTTATAGCCCTTGTAATTGACAAAAATGACACCCGGGTCTCCAGAGAGTACAACTCTGTAAGCCGGATGGTGGGCTAGATAAAAGCTATCCTGTTGTGGTGCTCGTAGGCCCACTTTAACCAACGCGCTCTCGATCACCATCTGGAAGTCTCTGAGGCACATAATGATCGAGAGGCGGTTCATGCTTCGAACTAGGGCACCTACAGCAGTCATGTGGGACAGACGTTTTTTAATGCAATGTTTCAAGCAGTTGTGTAAAAACTCAACGTCGTCCGCACTTATGAAGTCTAGGTCATTCTCGAAGATGTCATCAGCCGTGCCATCTTCTCTTTCTACTTGAAAGGAGGATATTAGACTTTGGCTCTTTTGCACATAGTTATGGTTCGAAGTTTCTTTATCTTCGACTTTGAGACTTTTGACCTTCTTTCCCGGAGCATCAGTTGATAGTATTCGGCCTGTTCAGCTTTGGTTACATTTGTCACTTCCATAAGTAGGCGTCTGCTGAAGGATCCAGGCTTCTTTCTGAATACCATTTTGAATCTCTCTTCTAAGTACGGGTTCGGAAACTGCTCCGGAGGAAACTTCTGTAAGAATTCTTTTAGGCCCTGAACGGGGGGTTCTTCGATTTCAGCCCTTTTAGCTTCAAGAAGCTTTATGATAGTCCCCGTCGTTCTTGTCGAAGTTTGTCCTTTTCTTCTTGAGGCAGTGTTTGGACTTCACCTTTTGAATATTGACCTACCCAGAATAAGTCATCTTGCCTATATACACCAGGTCCTTCTAGAGTTTCATCAAAGCAATCGACCCTTTTGGTTAGAGAAGATTCTGGATGTTCCGTTTGTTGGACTGGAGGAGGGCTTGGGGATCTTGGAGGGCTTAGGACAATATGGGATTCTTTTAGTGATGGGGGAGCTTGAATAGATGAAAGGATTTCTTGTTGAGGGGCTGGTGGTGGAGAGTTTAGGAAGTCAAAGGAAGAGGATGAAGATTTTTTCGTTGGAGATTCAGGTTCAGGCTTAGGAATTATTAAGGGTTTGCTGTCGTCAATATCGGAGTCTGAATCAGAAACCAATATGATTTCAACTTTCACATGAGCGGGCTCGAACTCTACCATAGCTGTCATCGGATCCAGTGGAGCTGGACCCTCGAACATGGGCTCGTCTTCTATCATTAAGTATTCCTGAGCCTCCTGCCTCTGTTCCCCTGACCCCTGAAACTCTGTCCCTTCGGTGGTCTCTGCTCCCCCTATTAACATCATTTGTTCCTCAGAATAAACTTTCTGCCTTTTCTCCCCCTTATGACGATCAGTGTCGTCCCGATCGTCATGTTTCCTTTTCGGAGCCTCTGCCTGAGGACGGCACTGGAGTTCGATTACTGCCGACTCAAGGCGGTCCATTCTTGAATTAATCTGCTCTTGGACTTGCAGAATTAAGTGTTGAAGTGCATCGATCTTGTCCGAGAGCTCTGCCAGTTGGTTTTGGACTGAATGGGATCCTGGTGGAGGGCCAGCTTCAGAAGCGACACCCTTACCCTTTAAAAGTGAAAGAAGGGCGGTGTGACGTTCCTCGGCAACGTCCTTTTGGGCGTCCAGGTCAGCCCGGGTAATCACTCCGGCAGCACGAAGAGCTGCCGTTAACATCTCCAAGTTGATAGGGAGATGGCCGGAAGTGGATGGCGGTGATTGAGCCACTCCCGGTCTTCCTTCCGTCATTTCTGGCTCCTGTATAGGACGCTCAGACTGTGACACCCTTGCCACAATAACCACATTTATATTACACCCAGGATTAATCACCAACATACAAATAACATAATGATCTGATAGCTTAAATTTCAGTGCGGAAGCATAAAATACAAAATAAAATAATACAAATTTGTCGAACACCTTATGGTGCTACCAGGTTCCAATACTAAGTCTACATACTCAATACATTACATCACCCCAAATTTTATTATACAATAATCCTATAAACCAATTACCAAACGGAGTAGCAAATATCTTCAACTACTTCAATGTACGACCTAGCTAGAAGGTCCAACAGCAAATTTCCCTTTTCCTGTAAAAACGTCAACAACTGAGGGGTAAACGAATGCTTAGTGAATACCAATGATTTTACACATTCTACAAATCTTTATGATGCCACCCAGAGTAACCGCGGTAACACATACCGTATACACCACACGTACTCAAAGTACGCAAACCTGAGCCGCAGCTCCTTCGAGCTGACACTCGGCATAAGAAAACCAACCATCTGAGGCAGACATTACATCGGGGATGACTTACTGTCTATCCTGACCACAGAGGTGTCAAAATCTTGGTCATATAGCACAGTAACATCAGAGTACAGATGCGACCACGCAGGTCCATCAAAAGGATGCACAACAGATGAACGGACATGCAACAAGTATGAATGTGCATGAACATATACGCAAGTTAGTAGAGTGCCAAGCGAATATGAAACAACATGCCTCAGCAGGCAATGCAAACATAAAGCAGATGCAGACATGTTAAAATCAAAGGTACTCACAGTGGGTGCGCTATTAAACTTCAGTTAATTTTATTTCTCCTTGGGATTTCAACCGGATCCACAAAGTACCCCACTGTGGGTTAAACAACACCACAAGGGACCTGTTAAGTCAGTTGTATCAAATCATTGTGTCAATAACTGTTTTATTTCATAAAACCAAATTTTATAAGTTTTGCAATATTTGACCCTAAATTCGGATCCATGTCCGAATTCGGACCCCCAATTCGGTCCCCATAAGTTCGGACATTCTCAAATTTGGACCACTTGTCCAATTCGGATCATTGACAAATTCGGACCCTATATTAAATTCGAATTTCATATAAGTTCGAATCCCAGTTTAAGTTTGAATCCCCATGTTAATTTCGAACCTTTTGTCAATTTCGGACCATATCCGAATTCGGTCCCCTTTCCGAATTCGGACCCCATCCGAAGTTCAACACTTAGAATATTTTCCTATTTAAATATCCTGAAATCCGGGCCTCATCCGAATTCGGACCAGATCCGAGTTCTTCTCGGATCCGAATTCGGATCTCACCCCATTCGAACTTGTGCAGTTTTTAATCAAATTTCATATTTAATTCCATCATTTTTGGTACTATTTCAATACATGAAATAAATTATACCAACTTAAATACACTTAATTTCAACCATTTTAACACTAACATTAACATGTTTTCATACCAAATTCAAATCCTTTTTGACCCTTTTCATCATCCATCGAACACACACACTAAAACACACACTAAATCTTCGAAATCATACTTTCAGGTTGAATCAGAAGCTGAAATTCAATATATAGCATCTTATACACTAGATTTAAACTAATCCACAACTTGATCATACATGCAACAACATTTGAATCTCCAAATTTATGATTCGGATTTGAACGAAACCGAACCCAAAATGCTTCTAAATTTGAAATTTAAAGAATTATTAGCACAAATCTTCGATTGCAGTGTTGATAGTTCCTTGAATGCAATCTTGTTTCAAATTTTCAGACTTCAAATCCAACTTTTGATGATCTTTATATTTTTAGAGAGAGAGCCGAGAGAGAGAAGTGTTTTAGAGAGAGGAAGTGTTTTTGTGAAATGAAAAAAATATAAGGCTTTCCATCCTTTTATTTCACACTTTCAACCTTTGGCACATTTAGTCCCCCACTTATTCGGTTCCATTAAATACTGATTTTATAAAATAAAGAATTCTATCTTTATTTTATTATCCTTAACAATTATTAATAATTATATTCACTTAAATAAATTGAAATTTCTTAATTACCGAATAATGCAATCAACTTTATAATTAATCCAAATTCAAACCAACTTAATTACCTTAATATGGATTTTAAACTAAATATCCTCAATTTACGATAATAAAATTTTAGGATGTTACACAGATCCGGAAGTTTGCGGAGCCGCCACGGAGGCAGCTCTTGGGGATGCCACGGAGGCATCGTGCGTTGTGTGTGTATGTGGGAATGGAATTGTGAATGAAGGAATTGCGGTCACGTGGGGAGAAGTGTGACCTCTTTCAACACCGTCACTCTCCGAATGAGAGGGCGATGGTGTATGTGTGATATCCCCGTGGAATGAAGTGGTCTCCCTTTGAGGGGAAACCAAGTGGGTGGTGGTGGTGATATCGACCGTTGGACTGACGGTCTTATGGTGGGGAGTCCGGCTAATTGGGCTTAGTTCACCCTCGGATGGAATATCTCTCGCTCGCACGACAGAGACAGTTCGTTCTGAGTTTGCCGTCTCTGCCGCCTCACCACCTACTCCCTCGGTTACCAACACATGCTCCCTCTCACCTATACCCACAGATTGATGAACTTCCACCTGAGCTCCCTCATCCTCACTCGTGTTTGCCTCACCTTCGGATTGGCTAGTCTCAATCGGTTCTGACTGAGACTCATCCGGATAAAACACTTTAATGTACGCCCTAACCCGTTCCAACTCCCTTGCCTTCAGTAGTAGAGATCGAGGAATTGTCATTATTGGCACTGTAGGGGCCCCCTTTGGCAGAGTTAGCTTTTGAATTCCCACAGTGGGGTAGACGTCTACCTCAGGACGTTCGTGGATATCATCATCATTGTCCATGGCATACTGGATGATGAGCTGCAGAAACCGTTGGAGAGGTATGTATTTTCTTCCTTTCTTGGTTCCCCTCTCCACATGGACTCGTCTTAACTCCTCGAAGAGGAAAGCAGCATAATCTACATGTCGGTCAAAGGCAAATCCGGTGAACATGGCTAGTACCTGAGCCGATGCTGAGTCGTGGCCGGAGTGCTTTGCGGTGAAGCACTTGTTGATAACATCAAAGAGGATCCGCCAGTGAGATAGAAGATTTTTGGTGCGGAAATCTGAGGGTTTGGAAAGAGGGCTACTGTAACACCCTGGCCACATTAACCCCCATTTACCATTCACCCAGGATTAATCACCATCAAACAGTTATATAATGATCTGATAACTTAAATTAAGTGCGGAAGCATAAAATACGAAATAAAATAATACAAACTAGTGCCCAACACCCTACGGTGCTACATAGGTTACAATATTAAGTCTACAATCTCAAAGCATTACATTATCCCCAAATTTATAACGGCTGTCCCTTCTGATGGTCCTGCAGCGGATTTCCCTTTTCCTGTAAAAATGTAAACAACTGAGAGGGTAAGCGAATGCTTAGTGAATACCAATGATTTTACACATTCCACAAACCCTTATGATGCCCCCAGAAGTAACACCGGTAACGCATACCGTATACTTCCACACGTACACATAGTACGCAAACCCGAGCCGCAACTCCTTCGAGATCACGCTCGGCATAAGAAAAACAATCCATCTGAGGCAAATGTACGATTGGGGATGACCTACTGCCTATCCTGACCACAGAGTTGTCAACTCTTGGTCATATAGCACAGTAACATCGGAGTACAGATGCGACCCTCAGGTCCATCAATAAGATGCACAACAAAGAAACGGACATGCAACAAGTATGAATGTGCATCAACATATACGCAAGTTAGTAGAGTGTCAAACGAAAGTGAAACAACATGCCTCAGCAGGCGAAGCAAACATAAAGCAGATGCAGACATGTTAAAATCAGAGGTACTCACAGTGGGTGCGTTATTTAACTTTATCCAAATTTTATTTCTCCTCGGGCTTTCAACCGGATCACAAAGTACCCCACTGTGGGTTAAAAAACACCACAAGGGACTTGTAATTCATTTGTAACAACACATCATGTCAATAATTGTTTAAATCCATAAAACCAAGTTTTACAAGTTCTGCAATATTTTTCCCCATTTTGTGTCCATATCCAAATTCGAACCACAACTAAGTTTGAACCCAACTCAAGTTCAAACCTTATCCTTTAAATAACTTTTGTTATTTTATGTATTGTCTGTGGGTTTCATTCATAATATTCGAGTTTAGAGAGTGGGTTTCAATTTTTAGACATTAAATTCGAATTTAAGGGGTTAAATTCGAATTTCCTTTCGAATTTGAGGCCAAACTCGAACCCTATGGGTTAAATTCAAACATCATTCGAATTTAAGGTCCTAAATTCGAATTTAGGGACATAAACTCGAATTTCTTGGTGTTAGATTCGAATATATACTCGAATTTAGCTCAAAAATCGAGTTTGTTCTTGCATTTCGACTATGTTCTTGGTAGTTTCGAGTTTGTTCATGTCTACAACTTAAATCCTTCATTTCAAAGCCTAAAAATCATGAATATGTCATGTATTATGCCTAGGTTTGATTATATTACACATACTCTATCATATTCTTGCTAAAACACAAGCAAAATCGGCTTTATTCATGAAATAAATGCTAAATTCGAATTTCATGTTTTCAAAACCGAGATATATAAACTTAATTAGGTCGATTCTTACCTCAATTCGTACGAAATCAAGAATCCATCCGTAGATTGTTGTAGTACTCCTCGAGGTCTTTCCAACAACGTATATTTCTCGAAAATTGGCCGGTCGGTTTGTGAGATAATCTAGAGAGAAGTAGAGAGCGTTTTCTAGAGAGAGAGTCTAAAGAGAGAGTGAAAATGTGAAAATGAATGGCTTTTAGCCTTTTTATTCAACTTTCTTCATTTTTTCACATTTCACCCTCAACTTAACCGGTTCCATAAAATACTGATTTATTCTTAAATTTATCATTACTAACTTTTATAATTCATACTACTTCCTAACAATAATTCAGAGTTCAAATTTTCTTAAACTTCGTAACTTCATAAAATAGCAACAAACTTTTAAATATCCCCAAATATATAATAGTTTTTCATAACTCAACTTAATTATAACTTATCCACTTAAATAGATCTGAATTACAGTAATTGAATTCGAGGATGTTACAACATGGGCTCCACCACGCTCAAACTTCGTCCTCGAAGTTTATTTGGATTCGAATACATGGTTATACTTTTTCAACGTATCGACTTTTGTCTCCCAAATGTGATTTACTTCTTTGTTATGCTTCCAACATATCAATACCATTTTAATGTCTTTGTTTCTTATCTTCATTAATTTCATATCTGTAATATACTCCGACTTCTTTACATATACTAACCTTTCATGAATTCCAATTCGGTATAATCATCCCAATCTTCATTACCAGTTGTGAAGATTACATAAAGCTTTTCCACATAAAACACCAAGTGCTATTTTGATATTTCCTTAGATAATTCCAAATGAGATAACAGATTCCTAACTTTTCTGTTATTCTCAATGAACCAATACACCATAGTGCTAACTTGTTCCTTTTTGTTGATACTTAAATCCAAAATACATGATCTCATCATGTATTCAAATATGAAAATAGTTCATTCGTTTTGACCATTTGTCGAGGTCGGTAAGCTGTACTCATAGCTATATGAGTGCATAATCCTACTTGTAAAGCAAACCAAAAGTTGAACATGAAACAACTCCTCTAATAAGACATAATCAATTCTAGAATACCATGGAAATAATGTTAACCTTACTCATGCACATCTTGTGCAATTCTTTCTAGCAATAACCTTCTTGAGTCCGTATATATAATATACCGAATTAATCAAGTTGTCTACAATCTACCAATCGTAGAAAACTTCTTAATTCTTGCAATACTGCGAGACAACTTTCAAATTCTCAATCACTCCCCTTTTTAGCAGAATCCTCCGAGATCCACTTCCAGAAATCACATATCTCAAAATATAATCTATTATAATCAAAACTCACGATTTGACATATACAACTTTAAACTTATACCAACATATCATCGATAATTATGATTACAGATTTCCCCCGACATTGATATACAATTCTTTATTCATAATGTCCGTGAAATAGTTGGGGTGTTGGCTATCCCAAATGGCATAACAAAATACTCGTAAAACTCATAACTATCCCTGAAATCCATTTTCAGTATTTTATCCTTACAAATCTTTCAACTAGTGATATCCTGAACATAAATCAATCTTTGAATAATAACCAACCCCTTGCAACTGATCAATAATCATCAATTCCTGGCAGCGAATACTTACTTGTTATAGTCAATTTGTTCAAATCATGTTAATATATACACATTCTCATTATGACATCCTTTGTTTCATAAACACTATCAGGCTCCCCATGACAAAGAACTCAATCTAACGAAGCCCTTATCTACTAACTCTTAAAGCTATTTCATCATCTCTTACCTTTCAATAGATGCATACCGATACGAACAACAAGCTATTGAAGAAACTCCAGGGATCAAGTCAACACAAAATTTCACTTGTCTTTCAAGTGGCACATCAGACAAGTCTTCCAGAAACATATATGGAAACATTTGGGACAACGGGCGCATCGGCCACAGTTTTCTCTTCAGTCTTGGTATCAATAGCATATACCAAACAAAACTCACAGCCCTAAGCAATCAGCTTTCGGGACCTAACTATCATCATTAGACATTGATCCCCACTTCTCCAATACTCATATATACAAATCTCTCGCCTCCTTTCGGCGTAGTTATCTTTATTATTCCTTCATTGCAAACTACATGCGTCTTGTCACATATATGTAATAAGTTCTTTCTAATTATCGTATCAAATCACCGATCTCTATTGAAATCAAGTCAGGATTGAGTACTACCTCCTCAATCACTAAAGTACAATCATGATACACATGATCTACGCTAACTAATGTGTTACTTAGCAATTTCAACATCAATCACAATAGACAACTTAGATCAAGGTATTTACACTTGGTGAACAAAAGCAGTAGATACAAATAATTGATCGACACCAAGATCAAACATAACTCATGATCACCTCCGAATCTTCCTTAGATTCCGAATCGTAATACTAGACTTTTCTTTGCTTTATAAGCAATTTCCTTAGTGTCCAAAGTCTCTTTAAACTTTTTATGTTTAATCAAATCTCCATTTCATTAAGCATTATATCCCTCTTCCGATCAATTATACTTCGCATGTATCTCTTACTTTACACTTCGCATTGCATATTCCAAATCCCATTCAATATTAACACAAGTCACTTATTCTCATACCTTCGTTCGCTTTCTCAGAAATGCTTGAATTATTTTCCTTTCTGTTATAAAATTTACATATTTCAAATATTTAAATAGCCTCTTTGACTTCAACTACATCAAATTCTCATGAACAGTTCGTGTCATACGTTCTGAACCACAACCTTTGTAAGCTTAAAATATTCAATACAATGTACCTTACCCTTTCCTTTTAATACAAGTTGATGCTATTTTGTTTTATGATAAACACTACAAGTTGTTATCATTCCCTCAAACATATCACATATGATACTAATACTATTAGTTCCAATTCTTTTTAACCCATCATGGTCAAACTTAAACTTTATTACAACTTCTAAACTCATTCATAAATTTCCAAGAAGTCTATGACATCTTTTCCAATTCAAAGCTTCCAAGTCCATCTTGGCTATTCATCTACTGCCTATTTATAAACTCGAATATTCTCATTCACAAACAGGATTATACTTATATTAGTAATAAAACTTTATATCACTCGATTTCATGTTAACTTCAGCATCATAGAACTTCGATGAAATATTACATATGGAATCTTTAAAGTACACTTCTAACTCTATGGATTAATGTCCAAAAATTATAACCACGATCTCAGAGATCTCATCTCTTTGTTGAACCTTTCATTCATAGTTTCATCATATAATATCATTACATGCTAATTCTTTGGTCGAAATTTGCAATTTCTGCTAAAATGGCCCACTTTTCCACAATTATAACAAGCATAGGCCTTCATTGGACATTTGTTAGCCTTATGTCCAAATTGATTACAATGGCAACATCTCTTACTTCTATCACGTTTATTTGTTCTTGACCTCAAATATATTCCATTTAGTTCATCTTCTCCAGACTTTACGATCTTTCCAATAGCTCTTTCTACATGATTAGCATGTGGTACGATATCAGGCTCACCATATTGCCTACTAAACAATAACTTGAATTGTTCCCAACTAAGGGAAGCAATCAACTCGGATCCCAATTCTTTTTCCCAACAGTTCCACCATTCCTTAGCTTGTCCAATCAATTGATCCTTAGCCAAAAATACCTTGTACTCATCCTTACAATTCATCTCCTTAAATATTTGTTCCATAATTGTAATCCACATTTCTGCTTCCTAAATTCTCAGAGATCCAGAGAATGTGGGTGGTTGCCAGTCCTTGAATGATCTAATTACATATTTCATGTAATTCTCATCAATCCCAGTTTCATAATCAATCTTTTCCTGGCCCTTGTCTTTATGTTTCTCTTTATTCCTAAGGTTTATGTCATCCACAACATAATTCCTTTCATATTCCCTCTTTTCTTTTCTCTTGTCTTCTTTTCTTTTAGCTTTGGCCTCATCTCGAGCCCGAAATTGATCTTGAATCATTCTGTTTTGCTCTGCCATCATTGATAGCATCATTTCCCTCGTTTCTCGTGGCGTCATTCCTTCTCCAGACATGTTCTGAAATATATAAAACGTATAAATCATTTAGTGATCCCATCACATAGTTAATTACAACACATGTTGTCCCGTATGAAAGTCACTTTCCTATAAGCACTAGATCATATCCTATCTTAGTTCAGATCATTACTTATAATCACTACATGTCATCACTTAATGTTTGAGACCAAGACCTCACGGACACTTGAATCTCAAACTACTGCTCTGATACCATAAGTTGTGACACCCTTGCCACATTAACCCCCATTTACCATTCACCCAGGATTAATCACCATCAAACAGTTATATAATGATCTGATAACTTAAATTAAGTGCGGAAGCATAAAATACGAAATAAAATAATACAAACTAGTGCCCAACACCCTACGGTGCTACATAGGTTACAATATTAAGTCTACAATCTCAAAGCATTACATTATCCCCAAATTTATAACGGCTGTCCCTTCTGATGGTCCTGCAGCGGATTTCCCTTTTCCTGTAAAAATGTAAACAACTGAGAGGGTAAGCGAATGCTTAGTGAATACCAATGATTTTACACATTCCACAAACCCTTATGATGCCCCCAGAAGTAACACCGGTAACGCATACCGTATACTTCCACACGTACACATAGTACGCAAACCCGAGCCGCAACTCCTTCGAGATCACGCTCGGCATAAGAAAAACAATCCATCTGAGGCAAACGTACGATCGGGGATGACCTACTGCCTATCCTGACCACAGAGTTGTCAACTCTTGGTCATATAGCACAGTAACATCGGAGTACAGATGCGACCCTCAGGTCCATCAATAAGATGCACAACAACGAAACGGACATGCAACAAGTATGAATGTGCATCAACATATACGCAAGTTAGTAGAGTGTCAAACGAAAGTGAAACAACATGCCTCAGCAGGCGAAGCAAACATAAAGCAGATGCAGACATGTTAAAATCAGAGGTACTCACAGTGGGTGCGTTATTTAACTTTATCCAAATTTTATTTCTCCTCGGGCTTTCAACCGGATCACAAAGTACCCCACTGTGGGTTAAACAACACCACAAGGGACCTGTAATTCATTTGTAACAACACATCATGTCAATAATTGTTTAAATCCATAAAACCAAGTTTTACAAGTTCTGCAATATTTTTCCCCATTTTGGATCCATATCTAAATTCGAACCACAACTAAGTTTGAACCCAACTCAAGTTCAAACCTTATCCTTTGAATAACTTTTGTTATTTTATGTATTGTCTATGGGTTTCATTCATAATATTCGAGTTTAGAGAGTGGCTTTCAATTTTTAGGCATTAAATTCGAATTTAAGGGGTTAAATTCGAATTTCCTTTCGAATTTGAGGCCAAACTCGAACCCTATGGGTTAAATTCGAACATCATTCGAATTTAGGGTCCTAAATTCGAATTTAGGGACATAAACTCGAATTTCTTGATGTTAGATTCGAATATATACTCGAATTTAGCTCAAAAATCGAGTTTGTTCTTGCATTTCGACTATGTTCTTGGTAGTTTCGAGTTTGTTCATGTCTACAACTTAAATCCTTCATTTCAAAGCCTAAGAATCATGAACATGTCATGTATTATGCCTAGGTTTGATTATATTACACATACTCTATCATATTCTAGCTAAAACACAAGCAAAATCGGCTTTATTCATGCAATAAATGCTAAATTCGAATTTCATGTTTTCAAAACCGAGATATATAAACTTAATTAGGTCGATTCTTACCTTAATTCGTACGAAATCAAGAATCCATCCGTAGATTGTTGTAGTACTCCTCAAGGTCTTTCCAACAACGTATATATCTCGAAAATTGGCCGGTCGGTTTGTGAGATAATCTAGAGAGAAGTAGAGAGCGTTTTCTAGAGAGAGAGTGAAAATGTGAAAATGAAAGGCTTTTAGCCTTTTTATTCAACTTTCTTCATTTTTGCACATTTCACCCCTCAACTTAACCGGTTCCATAAAATACTGATTTATTCTTAAATTTACCATTACTAGCTTTTATAATTCATACTACTTCTTAACAATAATTCAGAGTTCAAATTTTCTTAAACTTCGTAACTTCATAAAATAGCAACAAACTTTTAAATATCCCCAAATATATAATAGTTTCTCATAATTCAACTTAATTATAACTTATCCACTTATATAGATCTGAATTACAGTAATTGAATTCGAGGATGTTATAGCTATCATAACCCAGGGTTTGAATTTCAGCTAGGGTTTCGGTGATGGATGGGTTGGGGTCAAAATGATCGCGGGAAGGTAGGTAGAATTCGGCGGGTAGGTGAAGGATATGGCGTATTGCGGGTATGGTGAGTTTGACTGGTACACAGTCGATGGTGGAAGTAAAATGGGGTTCGGTGTCAGGGATATACTGCAATCGGTTCCAGAATTGTTGTAGATAAATCTGGGGAATAGCGATTGCGGTGGATAAGGCGTAGTAGATGGGGTGGTGAATGAGGACGTCGAATGCAAGGGTTTGGGGTTCTTTCGTTAGGATGGAGACGTCGAGCTGCTAGTTGTGTGGAATAAACTCGACAAACTCGGCGTTGGGAAGGATGGATTCTTCTGGGAGTTGAGCGTTATTATTTGGGATGGGGGGATGCGGTATGGTGAGGTTAACAGCCGGTTCCATCATCCTGCAAAGGTGCATCAAAGTTAGAAAATTAAGACTTTAACAGATAAGGCATTGATGTGAAGTCTAGATAAGTGTGAAACAGAAACTGCCTGAACTGTTTAACATCGGGTCTTTATTAGTAGAATGAAATTCTACTAATAAAGTCCAAATTTAATCGTTAAGAGACCGATGTTAGATCAGACCTTTTCACTCAAACACTAATCCTAACTCTAATCAATGGTGCACCGTGATGAAAATATTTTTGTATTTTTTTTAAGTTTATAATGAAAATGCAAAAATGGAAAAAAAATTTTAAAAATTCTAAGTGTTGGATTTCGGATGGTCCGAATTCGGATGAACAGTGTCATCAAGTTCGGATCAGCCCGAAATCCGGATGATGTATGAAAGGGGATGTTGAGGTCCGAATTCGGAAGGTTCATGAAGAAGGACCGAATTCGGATGGATGTAAGTGATGATGCAGATTTGACCCAAATTCGGAT
Source organism: Centrapalus pauciflorus (assembly GCA_020465985.1). Classification (NCBI taxonomy): domain Eukaryota; kingdom Viridiplantae; phylum Streptophyta; class Magnoliopsida; order Asterales; family Asteraceae; genus Centrapalus; species Centrapalus pauciflorus. The sequence continues at coordinate 64,893 of JAANYP010001348.1, forward strand.
GAGGTTGTGATGTTGGTCCGAATTCGGATGGGATGTGCGGATGGAATGCTATGTCTGCAATGAAGACAAAAGACCGAATCCGGATGGAACACAAATTCGGATGAGGACCGAATTCGGATCCCAACCGAGTTCCGAATGAACAGGACAGAAACACTTAGGCTTAAATGTAATTTTGAAAAATGTGAAGGACCGAATTCGGATCAACAGTGATCCGAATTCGGATCATCAGTCGTCCGAATTCGGATCTACAGTGGACCGAATTCGGTTTAGTTACTTTGAAAAAGTTGAGAACTAGCCTAAGTGGGACATCCGAATTCGGGTGTTGGTCTGAATTCGGACGTCCGAAGATGCATGCAGCAGTTAATGAGTTCATGCAATTTATGAACGTGAACAGTTAAAATTTTAACAAAAATGCATGAAATTACAGATCCTAGTCTAAAATTACATAAGGAACATTTTATCTAACTACAACTAACTAAAAAAATTAGATTTATCATCCTAAAAATAGTAAAAACCGAAATGAAAAAGGAAGAAAAAGTCGAGAATCAAACAGTTAAACTAGGAAGATAAATGCTAAAATAAAAGTAGAAAAGTGTTACCTGATGATGCCGAAGTGAAGAAATGCAAGAAAAATGGAGAAAAACGAGAAGTCACAAAGCTTGAAGTATGGTTATGGTGGTTTGGGCGGTGGTCGACGAGAGAAAAGAGAGAAGGAGAAGAGATATTTTTGAAAACTTGAAGGAGAAGGAGTTGACCTTTGACTCCTCCCCTTTTAAAGTCAGATGGGTCGGGTCGGGTCAGCAAAAAGGCCCGCGCCCAAGGTGAAATGGGCCGCAGGATTTGTTGTTTCAAAACACACCAAAAACACAACACATAAAAAAATATTGGGCCTTAAGAAAATAAATGGAAATAACAAAAAAAAAAAAAGAAAATTTAAACAAAGAGTTGGCCCAATTTATTAAATCTTTTTGAGCATTTTCTTTGAATCAAATAAACAAACAAAAATATTTTTGGTATTTTCTTTTAGAATCTAAGAGAAGATAAAAACTAAACCAAACCAAAATAAGACAAAATAAAATATTTTTGGGTTTTGATAAATTCGAACACTTAAAATCTTTTTGGGATTTTCTGACATATTAAATGAAACATAAAATTAAATTAAGATATGTCCAACCTAAAATTTGAAAATTTAACTACAAAAATTAAAAAGAAACAAAGAATTATAAACATTAAAATCCTAACTATACTCCCCCTCAAATAAATATCGGTTCCTTTCCTTTTTTTGTTTTTCTGATTAAGCTCGTGACCCTTTTCAGCCTTTAAGATACAGACAAACCTGGATAATGTTAGCGTCCCACTCCGTGATGAACAATTCACATAGTAATTTGTCAGGATCATTAATTATTAAAAATGTACACAGATAAGGAAATATTGAGTTTCAATTTTGTGACACAATCCTAAAATTTAAATAACAGATATTTTCTAAAATAAAGGAATTTCAATTACGATAAATTGAAATAGAAGTATTTAAGACAATATCTGATATTTAATTGGAAGGCGGATTCAGCATGCCGATATGAGATACTAAAAACTGAAAACGAGGTTCGTCTAAAGCTTTAGTAAATATATCCGCAAGTTGATATTCCGTGCCAACAAAATACAACTCAATGGTTCCCTTTTCTACGTGATCTTTAATAAAATGATACCTGATATCTATGTGTTTTGTTCGAGAGTGCTGCACGGGATTGCAAGAGATGGCAATTGCACTTCGAGAATCACAGTAAATTGGGATATTGATGAGTGAGAATCCATAATCACGTAATTGTGTTCTCATCCACAGCACTTGAGAGCAACAGCTTGCAGCTGCTACATACTCAGCCTCAGCTGTGGATGTGGAAACACAATTCTGCTTTTTGGAAGACCAACTCACCGGTCTATCTCCTAAAAACTGTATTCCTCCCGACGTGCTTTTTCTGTCAACTCTACAACCTGCAATATCAGCATCTGAAAAAGCGGTAAGATCGAAATCGGTTCCCTTTGGATACCATAGACCAAGTTCGGGTGTACCCTTAAGATAACGAAAAATGCGTTTTACCGCAGTTAGGTGTGATTCTTTTGGGTCGGCCTGAAATCTAGCACAAAGACATGTTGAAAACATTATATCCGGCCTACTAGCAGTCAAGTACAGTAAGGATCCTATCATCCCTCTGTAAGTTGTATTATCGACACTTTTTCCAGAAGGATCGGTGTCTAACTTACAGTTGGAGGCCATGGGAGTTGCGATACTCGTGCAAGAGTCTAACTTATACTTCTTAAGAATGTCAAGAGTATATTTCGACTGGTTCACAAAAATCCCATCCTCAAGTTGTTTGACTTGTAATCCGAGGAAAAAGTTCATTTCCCCCATCATACTCATCTCGAACCTGGACTCCATTAGGGCTAAAAAATCCTTACGAAAATTACTGTCAGTAGATCCAAATATAATGTCGTCGACATATATCTGTACTAGCATTATAAGTGGGCCTTCCCTTTTAGTGAACAGAGTTGTGTCCACCACACCTTTATAGAAACCGGCAGAAATAAGGAAATTGGAAAGACTATCATACCAAGCTCGAGGTGCTTGTTTTAAACCATAGAGGGCTTTATCTAGCACATAAACATGGCCAGGTTTATGTGCGTCAACAAAGCCTTGTGGTTGTTCAACATACACCTCCTCGTTAAGTTCACCGTTTAGAAAGGCAGTCTTGACGTCCATTTGGTACACTTTGAAATCCTTGTGTGCCGCGTACGCCAAGAAGATTCTGATTGCTTCGATCCGTGCAACTGGAGCGAAGGTCTCGTCATAATCTATCCCTTCTTGTTGTCAGTAGCCTTTGGCAACAAGTCTTGCTTTATTCCTTATCACAGTGACGTTCTCATCTCGTTTGTTCTTAAAGATCCACTTTGTTCCGATCACTGTACGGTCCTTTGGTTTGGGAACTAACCACCATACTCTTAGCTGTTCAAACTGGTTGAGTTCCTCTTGCATTGCAACTATCCAATCTGGATCTGTCAGGGCTTCATCCACACGAGCGGGCTCTATCATACTAAGGAATGATGCGAAGAGGCATTCATTAGCAGACGCCCTGCGAGTTTGGACTCCTGTAGACACATCACCAATGATTTGATCTGTGGGTGACTTCGGGTCCATTTAATCTCGTATGGAAGGGATGCTCGGGATGGAACCTCAGTGGTTAACATGGGGATGGATGAAGATTCATGGTCAATGGTTTCAAATGATGGTACCACTGGTTCCGGTTCGATTCCCGAGAGTTCAGGTGAAGGAAGGATTGTTGGTATTATATGTGAGGGTATTATAGGAGTAGATTCAACTGCGGATGTGTCGGTGGATGATGTAGATGGATGAGGGTATGTTGATGAAGATGGAGCGGAGAAACTTTGTGGCGCAGTTGAACTGGAAGGATTGCCTACATTATTAACAACATTGGACACACTAGCGTTAGGACCGAAAAATTCAACATAAAAAGGATCAAACAAATTGACTAAATCAGAAGATGAAAAAGAAATGGGATTATTAGAAGAGTCTCCAGGCATTTGAGTAATGCGAGGTCCTGATTGATCAACTTCGGGTGCCAGTTCAGCCAACTCATCAAATGTGACATGCACACTTTCATTGACTGTTCTGGTTCGGGTATTGAATGCGCGATACGCCTTCGAGTTGGATGAATATCCAATGAAGATCGCTTCATCCGCCTTTTCGTTAAACTTCCCGAGGTTGTCTTTGTCATTCAGTACATAGCACCTGCAACCAAATACGCGTTATTCAAAAAGAGTTGGTAAGGAGTTTTGTTAAAGCGCTTATGGATAATGGAGGGATTTTGTGTATAGCATGCTGTTGATACGGCTTCGGCCCACAAGAACGGAGGTAGCTTCGAGTATGTGAGCATTGTACGAGTGGCTTCCACAAGCGTACAGTTACGCCTTTCCACGACCCCATTTTGTTGAGGTGTTCGAGCAGCAGAGTATTGATGCTGAATACCTTTGGATCGAAGGAAGCCCTCCACTACCGAGTTCTTGAACTCCGTGCCGTTATCTGATATGATTGATTGCACTGACAGCTGCTGTTGGGTCTCGACACTCTTGATAAAATATATGATTTCTTGAGCTGTCTCATCCTTGGAACGCAAGAACCTGACCCAGGTATATCGTGAATAGTCATCAACGATAACCAACACATATCGTTTCCCGTTTATGCTTTGAGTCCGCATTGGTCCGCATAAATCCATGTGAAGTAACTCCAATACTCTTTTTGTTGATGGTTCGGGCTTTGGTTTGTGAGATGATCGTTTCATCTTTCCTTTCTCACAAGCTCCACACAGATGGTCCTTTTCATAGCGCAATTCAGGAAGACCTTTAACCAATTGTTTCGCAGCCAGTTTGTTGATATTGTCAAAGTTCAAATGGGATAACCTTCGATGCCACAACCAAGAGTCTTTTGAAGAGGCTTTTGATAATAAGAAAATGTTATCCTTTACTATTAGCTTGGCTACGTCAATGGTGTAGAGGTTAGAGTTTCGGGAACCTGTTAGGATTTCTTTTCCATCCATACTTTTTACACTGCAGTTCTTAGCTCTAAAAGTTACCTCTAGTCCTTTGTCGCAGAGCTGTCCTATGCTAAAAAGATTATGTGATAACCCCTCAACATAGTCAACGTCCTTGATGACCAGATTATTTAGAACTAAGTCCCCGTATCCTTTGATGTGAGCTTGATGGTTGTTCCCGAATTTTACAGTTCCGCAATACTGTTCAACAACGTTGGACAGCAATTCTCTTATTCCCGTCATATGCTTGGAGCAACCCGAATCCATATACCAAATGGACATAGCCTGAAAAGCAAATAAATTTATACAATGAAAATCTTTATGCATTCAAACACATCCATTTTTAATTCACAATCAAACCGTGTTCTGAACCGAGATGTCAGAAAACATGATGAGTTAAGACCGGGTCCTGGGCTATGTGCACAGAAGCCAAACGTGTCGGTTTAAGCACAACCGACAAGCAAAAGAACGGGTCCTAGACTATGGTAACTAGAAGCCATTTCATTGAAGAACGGGTCTTGATCAGAAGTAACCAAGAACCATCTGCATAAAGATCACACAACTTTGGGTACCCACCTCAATATGGGTCCCTTTTTGTTAGGAGTTCCAGATTTATATGGCACGTGTACAGTTTTAGGAACCCATTTAGCATTTGTGTGTGGTCCAGATGCATAACCCATTGGAATCCATTGAAGATTGGATTTATTGGGCTTTGGAACCTTAGGCGCTGAAATTGCCTTTGGTTTTTGTCTTTTTGAGATCCTTTTGACCGTGGCTTTGGTTTTGGGCCTTGGCAACGGACAAGTCTCAATTTTATTTGAAGCCGATGATGCGACATTTTTTGTTTTCTTTTTCCGAATTCGTTTAACAGGATATGGCACAAAAGCATTCATTTCAGGAACCTGTCGTCTATAACGAGTTGGACATAGATTAAATAATTCACTGAAAGAGTCCTATAAAGGAACAACAGAATTCGGTACATCATTACATGCATTGTCACACACATTGTTACACAAATTGTCTTTAGAGATTACAGACATCCTATCTCTAGTAACAAATTCATTTGGCATTACAGCCTTCTTCACAAAAAAACTCGTAAAATCCAGCATGGTGGTTTTTGGAACTCTTCTTATATGATATGTAGGAACAAAACGATTAGAGTCAGTAAGCATGGAAGATTTAGACTTAACAGAATTTTCTTTTTTGTTGGTGAGTGGGTTTCTTAAAAGACTTGGATTTGATCTAAGTCTTTTTAGAAGCCTCATTTTTAAAACGGTTTTGAACACTCACCTTTATAAATGACAGAAGAAGTTTCAGCTTTGGCCTTACCTTTATTTGACGACACATATGGAATTTTTGTGGAATGAGAAACTGTTTGTACTTTTGAAAAATCTTTCAATTTTTGTGAAACAATTTCAAAATTTTCTCTGTAGACAGTTACTTCCACAGATTGTTGAAAAGTTTGATTTACCAATTCTTCTTCACTCTTAAGAAGAGCATCTTGAAGATCAAGAGCTTTCTTTTGAGACAACTTCAATTCCTTTTCTAAAACAGTGATTTGTTGTTGAAGAACTTTTGCATGAATATAAAGTTGAGGAGTTGATTTTACGGTTTCTGTTTTCAATTCAGTTTCTGAATAAGTTGACAAGAAGTCTTCCTCTAAAGTGGGTACTCTAGAAGGATAACTCTCGTTAAGTTCTTCATATTGAAAAGAAATTTCTTTTTCTTTGTGAGCAACACGTTTCTCATTTTCTTGGTTTAAAACTTCTTTTAATGACTCAAAAAAGAATGATTTAAGACCGGCTCCCATATAATTCATGTCATAAAATAAAGGTAAAACATTTTGTGCTTTTTCCAAATATTTAGGATTTTTAAAACCGATTCCTTGTTTAGAATGGTAAAACCTAGTTTCTTTGGGCTGATTTAAGTGGATAGTTTCAATTGTTTGACCCCTTTTTAAAAATGCATCGTCAAGGGTCTTTATTCATGAGTACAAACTTATCCTTTCTTCTTCAATCATATTATACTTTTTTAAACTGTCTATATTTTCCATACTTACCGCATCTAACTGTTTTGTAAGTACAGAAATTTCTTCTTTTAAAGAGAGTTTTTCTTTTGACAGCGTGTCCATGCAAGATTCAAGATATATATTCCTGTCCTGAACATCTAATTTTTCTATTAAAACATCTGTTTTATAACATTGTGATTAGTTAACCACTTTGAATGATATAATTCTGATGACTCTTTTAAAGTTTGAGCTTGATGTTCAGCCAGTACACACTTTGCAGTTTCAACATTTAATCTAGCTTGTAGATCAAGAATATGTGTGTGCAATGTACATTCATTATTTACAAATAAATTATTTTCATGTACAGGAATGTAACAGGAATATAGCTCCTTTGTCTCAGAACCGGATGAAGAGCATTCGGGATCGCGCCTATCATCTCGCCTTTCATAACGACGATCATCTCGATAGTCGCGTCTATCGTCATAAATGCGGTCATCCCGATCATCCCTTCAGTAATCGTCCCTGCGATAATCATCGCATCGTTCATCCCTTCGATCATCTGAGTACCTCCGTGGACCGGTGTCATAACGGAGCTGATTGTTAGTCTTGGTGGAAAACTGTCGTTGTTGGAGACGGTTGGTCCACAAGGCTATCTGTTCCTGTATTGTGGCCTCATCCTCATCAAATACCTGACGTGGAGGAGAGGCATACCTGCATTGCGATGATGATGAACCTGGAGCAAAGGATGGTGTCGGAATATTCGTGTTGGTGATCAAGGCGAGTGAATCATTGGGTTTCAATCCGGTGTTGGCTGATAGCAGTAGAGAGGCCAATTGATTCGCCATCAGCTTTTGTTGATCTACATCCCCTTGATACTTCTTTAGCTCCTTAAAGACGACGTTGATGGATACCTCAGGAATGTTCAGGACTCGTTTCGTGTCCCGACAAGCAAGCTGCCACTCGGGGGCTAGGGCTGCAAAGAATTGGATATTCATGTCATCCATGTCCTTCTTGATGTGCAGTTTATTCAAATCATTTAGGACCGCACAAAACCTGGTAAACGTAGCTTGCAGAGATTCCCCATCTTTGGCTCGGAATTCCATAAACTTAGCCTTCGCCTCCTCAATCTTGGCACGATCATCGAGATCTGCCCCCAGCATCTGGACTTCTAATTCGTCCCACATGTCCTTGGCAGACATTTTGCTGTCTATGCCAACAAGAATATCAGTGGGGAGGGCCTTGTAACATCCGGAATCTAGCAGCAGGTACGTGTAATTTATTTATTGGCCTTGAGAGTTGTCTTATCGAGTTGGTGGATTTTAATTGATTAATTACACGTGAGTGGGTAAAATAGATTGCTATTACGTGTAATTTTAATCGGTTGAGATAAAAACCGGTCTGGTAGTAATTGGGAATTTGGGGTTGTTTTAATGAGTTAACTGACATTCTAAACCCGAGTCATTAATTCGAGATTAGTTGGGTTAACGGACGCTTACCTAGTGATTAATGAGTATCGTACCCGTTTTAATTGAGTACGGGACCGAAAATGTATATATAGTCGTTTAGGCTCCTTTTCTTCACTTCACCAGAAAGTTTAGAGGTGCAAGTGTGTGTTTATCTGTTGTGTGTAGCTGAAACAGAAAAGGAGGGATCAAGAAGCTGAAAGATAGCAACTATAACTGAAAAATTGTTTTCGTCATCACCTTGCAAGCTACAACTCCGAATTCGAGAAGAAAGAAGCATATTAAGGTTAGTAATTCGTGTTCAATTCAGTTAGAATGAAATTTTAAGTATTTAGCTGATGTTGGGGTTGAATTATAACCCCTAAGATGTGTAAAATCGAGATTAAAAGCGATTCTTGTAGCAACCGAAAAACAGAGCATGAACTGCTCTGTTCGTCGCCGCATCGCGGCCGAGCTCTCCTGGTCGCGCCCACGATCAGGGTGAGGCGGTTAAGGGTGGTCGCTGGCAGTGGAACGCGACCGAGACGTTAGTCGCGGGTCGGATGAGCACGGGCGTGCTCGGATGAGCCGGGCCGCGACAAGAGGGGCAGCGCGGGGTCATTGCGCCCACGATGACTGGCCGCGACGAGGAGCCCGCGACCCTGATCCCGGCCGCGCTCCTGGCCGCGCTCGTGGGACTTGGCCTGTTGATTCTTATTGAGTTAGTGAGTATAGTAGTATAGTCGTTATGAGTTCAGTAGTTAGTCGTTACAATATAGTTGTGTTTATTGTTGCCAGGATTTCGTAGCTAAGCCTGGGACTTGTAGAGACTGTCGTTGATAGCGGGACTATAGTCGTGCTTCAGGTGAGTTACTTACTTTTAAATAGATGTGTTGTTGTTGATTACTGAGTTTTCAAAGAGGTACGTTGTTTATTATTCGGGTCCAGTGTGGACTCCTTTCATATGTTGATACTTGCTGGCACATAGTAGAGTTCGTGGATCACGCGTATAGTTGTTGATACGCAGAGTAGAGGCCTGTTGGGTCATTCCCAAGCCAGAGGTCCTGGCTTAGCCACTACTTTGTGGAGTGGGCTGAGCAGGCTATCCCGGGTCGCTCCCGATGAGGCGTCGGGCTGTTGCTGCCGGCCGCACGTAGAGTTGTTTACCAGTTGTTACATTGTGTTACCCATTTTTATAAACTGTTTTAAAAGTTGTTTATAGTAACTCACCAGCTTTCCGCTGACTGTTGTTTTAACTGTGGATCTCAGGTACGAGGACTGAGGCTAGAGATACAGCGGGCAGTAGTCGGGATCCGCCACGTGGACAGTAGTTAGTGACTACTTTCGTAAGTAGTCTTGGTATTTTGTGGTTTGGCTTACTAGCCAGTGATCCTTGGATGACTGTAACCTTTACTCATGTTGTGGTTGGCTGACATTACTGACGGGGGTTGGTTCCCGTCTTGTGTTGTTTTATGCCTGATGTTGATGTTTAATAGTAATTAGCTGTTTAACCCTTGATGACGTTGCTTATGATTTGATGACGTGGACTATAAGTCCTATGTGGCATTAGTCGTAAAAGTAGGGTGTTACAGCTTGGTATCAGAGCGTTAGTTTAAGGTTTAAGTATCATTAGTGATGCTTAGGCTTAAACCAGTGTCTAGATCCTTGGGCTTGATCTCTGATGAGTAGGTCTAAGAAATTATAGAGTCGTATTATTGTCGTTATAGTAATGTTGTTTATTATATGCAGAAACCTTATGGCAGATGAGCAGAGACCCGAAGGTCCCACCGGGGGACGAGTGTCAGATGAGGAGTTTGCCCGACGGCTACAGGAGGCCTACGAGAAAGGCCTTGCTGAGGGTATCCAGTCCCAGACCCAGAGTACAGGCGGGGGCAGAGATTCAGGAGCTGGTTCATCGCGAGGGGCAGACAAGGCATGTAAATATAAGGAGTTCCTTCCTGCACACCCGCCAGAGTATCATGGTGAGCCCGGGGCCGTTAAGGCCATGTACTGGCTGCAGGATATGGAGATGGCCTTCCGTATTACAGGGTGCCACCCCGATCAGATGACGACGTTCGCTAGTGCCCAGTTACGGACTAGTGCGCAGCAGTGGTGGCGGACTAATAGAGATATGATGGGAGATGGGCCAGCATATGAGATGACGTGGAGTCAGTTTAGAGCTCGTTTCGAAGAACAGTACTGTCCTGAGGACCGTAGAGCTCAACTGGAGATTGATTTTCTGACATTATTCCAGGGACAGCGATCTGTTGATGAGTATGAGATGATCTTCATTGATTTGAGCTTGTTTGCACCCATTCAGATTAGTACAGAGTCCCGGAAGATTAATAGGTTCATGATGGGCTTGCGTAAGGAGATCCGGGAGTTTATTGACACCGGTTACATTCCGACCTACGCCAGGGCAGTTGAGTTGGCCCGTAGGCGGGAGAGTGAGTTGTCTCGTCGAGATCCAGTGGTAGAGCAGCCGCAAGTTACCCAGCCAGCCGGTCATGCAGATGGGTCTGACAGAGGTAGAGACAGAGATCGAGACAGAGATAGTCGTTCTAGCCAGTTCCAGCCGAGGAGTGATGATCGTCGACATACTGAGTCCGAGGGAGGAGATAGGCACCGAGATAGATCTTCTCAGAGGTCTGATCGTAGGCACGACGACAGGGGCAGTCGCTTTAGTGAGTCGGAACAGAAGGGAGGAGCATCGAGTTCTGAGCCTGTTACGGGAGAGAGGTGGTGTAGGAGATGTCGTCAGAGGCATACCGGGGAGTGTGAACCCCGGCATGTACGTTGTTTTCGTTGTGGCCAGGCTGGCCACACCCAGTCAAGTTGTAATTCTAGAGACTCGTTGTGTTTTAATTGTGGGCGAGCTGGACATCAGGCACGAGATTGTACAATTCCAAGACAGGGGGATCATAGGCAGGGGGAATCGAGGCATCCTGCACAGGGCCAGGGTTTTGCGAGTTCGTCTACACATAGAGATGCAGTCCTGCCAGCCAGAGGTCGCGCCTACCAGTTGACAACAGAGGAGGCTCGGGAGATAGTTGATGTAGTTTCTGGTATGTTTATGTTTAGCGGTTATAGTGTCCAAGTTTGGATTGGTTCTGAGGCAGGGTGTTCCTTCATATCTTTTATATTATTGTTCATTTTGCTTCCTTCGTTGAATTGTTAGAGTTATCGCTCATGGAGTTAAATGATGATAGTATCTTTGTTATTAGATCGGTAGATGCTTAGTATGAGTTAGAGATAGATGGTCACCCGTTTAAAGTTGCTCTGTTGTCTATAAAGATTAGTAGTTGTAATGACTTGATAAGTAGGATTGGTTAGCTATTCAGTATGTTGATGTTGTTTGTTCTAAGGTGATTAGTTGTTTATCAGTTTCGAGGCTACGTCTTTATGGTGTACGGAGAGTGTAGCAGAGACAGTGTCGGTCTCCTTTCGGTAGTTCGGGCACGTTGTCGTTTGATCAAAGATTGTCCTTCCGTCCTAGCATGTGCAGTTGATGTGAATGAGGAAAGGAGAATTTAGAGACGGTTGATGTTGTTTTTGAGTTCCTGATGTATTCCTTAAGAAGTATTCGAGTTGTCATTAGATTGATAAGTAGAATTCCGTGATGAATTAATGTTAAGTGCTACTACGTGCGTACCTTATTGACTGACCCTAGCGAGATGAGAAGGCTGGTGAGTCGACTTCAGGAGTTGATAGACCGCTGATTTAATTTGCCTAGTTTGTTACCGTGAAGTGAAGTCCAGTTTTGAGACATGTCGTTAGCGGCGGAGGTATTCCGGTAAACCCCGTTAAGTTAGAGGCTGTTAAGAATGATGAGAAGTGAGGAATGTAGTAAATATTCGCTGTTTCATGAAGGTAGTAGGTCATTACCGTCGATCCAATCAAGACCCTGCGTTGATTGTTGCACCGTTGATTTGTAACTTGTAAATCAGAGTACTTTAATGGTAAGGGAGATATTCATTTGCTTCAGTTGGGATTGGTATCTAGCATATGGGGTGGAAGTAGAAGGGTGAGAACAAGTCCTGAGATTGCTCAGCAGACCAGTGAGCAGATAGTCGTAGTCATAGGGTGTCTGAAGGTAGCCCAGAGTCGACAAGAGTAATATGCCGATAAAAGGACCAAGAAGTTAGAGTTTGATATAGACGAGCAAGTGTTACAGATGTTTAGCCCTACACGGAGGAGCAATTCCTATAACAGAGATTGAGGTTTATGAGCAATCGAGATATGCAGATCTTTCTGAGGCCATCGTAGACCGCAAGATGAAGAAATTACAGAAGGATGAGATTCCACTTGGCGTTGAATGAGAACTCTGGTGATATCTGAAAATCCGAGACGGATGTGTGGTAGTGTTACCCCAATCTAGCTGCCCGAGTTGGGATCCGGAGGACGTGATCTGTTCTAGAGGGGAGGATTTGTAACATCCGGAATCTAGCAGCAGGTACGTGTAATTTATTTATTGGCCTTGAGAGTTGTCTTATCGAGTTGGTGGATTTTAATTGATTAATTACACGTGAGTTGGTAAAATAGATTGCTATTACGTGTAATTTTAATCGGTTGAGATAATAACCGGTCTAGTAGTAATTGGGAATTTGGTGTTGTTTTAATGAGTTAACTGACGTGGAGACGGTTGGTCCACAAGGCTATCTGTTCCTGTATTGTGGCCTCTTCCTCATCAAATACCTGACGTGGAGGAGAGGCATACCTGCACTGCGATGATGATGAACCTGGAGCAAAGGATGGTGTCAGAATATTCGTGTTGGTGATCAAGGCGAGTGAATCATTGGGTTTCAATCCGGTGTTGGCTGATAGCAGTAGAGAGGCCAATTGATTCGCCATCAGCTTTTGTTGATCTACATCCCCTTGATACTTCTTTAGCTCCTTAAAGACGACGTTGATGGATACCTCAGGAATGTTCAGGACTCGTTTCGTGGCCCGACAAGCAAGCTGCCACTCGGGGGCTAGAGCTGCAAAGAATTGGATATTGATGTCATCCATGTCCTTCTTGATGTGCAGTTTATTCAATTCATTTAGGACCGCACAAAACCTGGTAAACGTAGCTTGCAGAGATTCCCCATCTTTGGCTCGGAATTCCATAAACTTAGCCTTCGCCTCCTCAATCTTGGCACGATCATCGAGATCTGCCCCCAGCATCTGGACTTCTAATTCGTCCCACATGTCCTTGGCAGACATTTTGCTGTCTATGCCAACAAGAATATCAGTGGGGAGGGCCTTGTAACATCCGGAATCTAGCAGCAGGTACGTGTAATTTATTTATTGGCCTTGAGAGTTGTCTTATCGAGTTGGTGGATTTTAATTGATTAATTACACGTGAGTGGGTAAAATAGATTGCTATTACGTGTAATTTTAATCGGTTGAGATAATAACCGGTCTAGTAGTAATTGGGAATTTGGGGTTGTTTTAATGAGTTAACTGACATTCTAAACCCGAGTCATTAATTCGAGATTAGTTGGGTTAACGGATGTTTACCTAGTGATTAATGAGTATCGTACCCGTTTTAATTGAGTACGAGACCGGAAATGTATATATAGTCGTTTAGGCTCCTTTTCTTCACTTCACCAGAAAGTTTAGAGGTGCAAGTGTGTAGCTGCAACAGAAAAGGAGGGATCAAGAAGCTGAAAGATAGCAACTATAACTGAAATCGTCTTCGTCATCACCTTGCAAGCTACAACTCCGAATTCGAGAAGAAAGAAGCATATTAAGGTTAGTAATTCGTGTTCAATTCAGTTAGAATGAAATTTTAAGTATTTAGCTGATGTTGGGGTTGAATTATAACCCCTAAGATGTGTAAAATCGAGATTAAAAGCGATTCCTGTAGCAACCGAAAAACAGAGCATGAACTGCTCTGTTCGTCGCCGCATCGCGGCCGAGCTCTCCTGGTCGCGCCCGTGATCAGGGTGAGGCGGTTAAGGGTGGTCGCTAGCAGTGGAACGCGATCGAGACATTAGTCGCGGGTCGGATGAGCACGGGCGTGCTCGAATGAGCCCGGCCGCGACAAGAGGGGCAGCGCGGGGTCATCGCGCCCGCGATGACTGGCCGCGACGAGGAGCCCGCGACCCTGATCCCGGCCGCGCTCCTGGCCGCGCTCGTGGGACTTGGCCTGTTGATTCTTATTGAGTTAGTGAGTATAGTAGTATAGTCGTTATGAGTTCAGTAGTTAGTCGTTACAATATAGTTGTGTTTATTGTTGCCAGGATTTCGTAGCTAAGCCTGGGACTTGTAGAGACTGTCGTTGATAGCGGGACTATAGTCGTGCTTCAGGTGAGTTACTTACTTTTAAATAGATGCGTTGTTGTTGATTACTGAGTTTTCAAAGAGGTACGTTCTTTATTATTCGGGTCCAGTGTGGACTCCTTTCATATGTTGATACTTGTTGGCACATAGTAGAGTTCGTGGATCACGCGTATAGTTGTTGATACGCAGAGTAGAGGCCTGTTGTGTCATTCCCAACCCAGAGGTCCTGGCTTAGCCACTACTTTGTGGAGTGGGCTGAGCAGGCTATCCCGGGTCGCTCCCGATGAGGCGTCGGGCTGTTGCTGCCGGCCGCACGTAGAGTTGTTTACCAGTTGTTACATTGTGCTAACCATTTTTATAAACTGTTTTAAAAGTTGTTTATAGTAACTCACCAGCTTTCCGCTGACTGTTGTTTTAACTGTGGATCTCAGGTACGAGGACTGAGGCTAGAGATACAGCGGGCAGTAGTCGGGATCCGCCACGTGGACAGTAGTTAGTGACTACTTTCGTAAGTAGTCTTGGTATTTTGTGGTTTGGCTTACTAGCCAGTGATCCTTGGATGACTGTAACCTTTACTCATGTTGTGGTTGACTAACGTTACTGACGGGGGTTGGTTCCCGTCTTGTGTTGTTTTATGCATGATGTTGATGTTTAGTAGTAATTAGTTGTTTAACCCTTGATGACGTTGCTTATGATTTGATGACGTGGACTATAAGTCCTATGTGGCATTAGTCGTAAAAGTAGGGTGTTACAGGCCTGATAGATTAAGTATTCTGCCCTCTTATCGGCATGCTGTTTGTCTCTCTCGGCGTCATTGGCCGGTTCTCATTCAACTTTAGAGGCTAAGACAGGGGGGTCAGCTTCAGGTCGTGCTGCGATTTCCCGATAATAGATGACGGGACCTTCTGAGATGGACTGAAGCATTAAATTCCCAAGCGGTTGCATCCCAACGAATTTGAGGAACCTGGATTTCCATTGTTCAAACTCATCGGGATAGAGAACAGGTGGTCTGTTCTCAGATCCGAGTACGAGGGCTTCGCGAGACATGATAGTTGGTGCTGATGAAAGAGATAAGATCTTAAAGGTCGAAACTGGACACGGATGGGCTGGACTTAGAAAGAATAGCACTGTGGATGGTGCTAATTTGGATAAGACACTGATGTCGGATGGAATGGACGGATTTCGGATGAACAGTGTTTTGGATGGTCAGAATCGAATTCGGATGAAATGGGTTTCGGATGGAAAGCCTAATCCGGATGAACAGTGAGGTCGGATGGAGGATGTAATTCGGATGAGGACCTACTTCGGGTGGACAAGCAAATTCGGATGGTATTTCGGATGAGGGCGAATACGGATGCCTAGAAGTCTGATGGACCGAAATCGGGTGAACCGGATTCGGATGCACAGTATGACTTCGGATAAGGGACTTCGGATGAATCAGATGTGGTTCGGATGAAGTGTGGGAACCGAATTCGGGTGAACAGTGGACAGGGTCTTGGAAAAGTGTCCAGGTAGGGGACCGAATTCGGATGGTCCGAGTTCGGGTGGTCCGAAATGGATATGGTCCGAATTTGAAATTTAATAATTTAAACACAAGTCCAAAATGGGAAAAAGGGAATGCCTGATCTGAACTTCGGATGGTCCGACGTTCGGATGGGACCGAAGTAGGGTCCGAACTAGGATGCTACTTGGTCCGAATTGGGATCTTAATCGGTCCGAATTGCTACAGTAACAGGTCCGAATTACAGTAGGTTTTAGCAATTTTCTAAGGCAGAACAGAGCAGAATTCGATTTTAGCAGTTGTAGAGCCTAAAAAAAATTTCTAAGTGATTGATAAACTATTTTAAACACTTTTGGTGACTTAAAATAACTCAAAACACTTAAAATCAGTGAAGAACAAGCTAAAAAACCCACTAAAAACCCATATTTTTAAAATTTTCAAAACTCCGATTCTTGATAAGTTTGACGGAAATATGGAACTAAATGAGCTGGAAATCAGTATATGAAGATATTGTGATGATTATAAGACTATAAGAACACAAGAAACACGTAAAAACAAGGAAAAAGAAGATCTAATCGAATGGAGAATGAAGAACACGAAGAACACACGAAAAAAACCCAGCAGAATCCATAATATTCAGTTGAAATCCACCTTTTGGGCTCTGATACCAATTGTAAATGCTTTTCACGTAAATGATTCAGCACCTTTGATGATTCTTTCACAATACCCAAAAAGAAACAAGCTCAATAATGGGGTAATAATGAAGAAGACAAAGAGAATATTGAGAGAGAATAAAGTGGCGGCTGCAATGTATTTCAATATGTTTGTCAACCGTGTGTAACAAAAGAAACCCTAGGAGCTATAAGTAGCTTCAATTAATTAACTTTGAAGCAATGGCAACTTTGGCCCCTAGACTTTTACAATGAAATAAATTACAAGGAAATAAATACAAGACTAACTACTAAGTAAATAATTATTACAAAATAACTCCCTATGATCGAAATTAAATGTCTAACAATTAATATTGTGGTTGATTGTCATGTGCAGGGGGAGAAAACAGAAAATTTTATCTGATATTTTTATATCTGATAATTTTTTATCTGATTGCTTGCAGCGGGAGCAAACTTAAAAGATGATATTCATCTGAGGGGGAGCAAAGCTGAGATTTTTTTTACTTTACTTTAATTCTTTCTATTTTTTTTGTTAGTTAAATTTGTTTAGTTCGTCTTATTTTTGTGTTGTTCAATTCTTTTTAGTTGTGCAAAAAAAAATTTGTTTGTTGTTTTGTTTTATTTTTTCTTGGTGTGTACAAATTTTTTTTTAAAATGGGCTTAAGTGAAAAAGGAGAAAATGGGTTAAAATGTTTTGAAAAATAGGTCGAGTTAAAAATTTCAAAAAGGGTATAAATTTGAATTTTGAAATCAAAGTCACTTTTTCCAAATCCTGTGCACTGTACATCTTCCTCAACCTTTCTCTCGATTTTTATTCAACCGCACACAAAATCAAGCTTCTTTGAATTCAAGATTTCAGAAAAATTGTAAGTTTTTCATTTGGTTTATGTAACTGTTTTTATATTTCTTTTGTTTTGTTTCGAGTTTGTGTGTTTGTAACCGTGTGTGTTAGTAAGTGTGTGTCCGTGTGTGTAAATTTGAAAGTGTTCATTTGATTATCAAATATGAAATTGAAAGAATGTATGTGTTCATAATGCTCATATAAGCTTGAAAATCAAATTTCAAGTCTTATAACACAACATACGACATTTAATTTGAGTTTGAAGTTTAAATTTTTTCGAGTTTTGAACCTACTGAAAATTGGATTTTCAAAGGTCAACAAGTTGTTTTTAGAACAACTTCAGTGAAAGGAACTTGTTTAAAATGCATTTTCGATGTGGAAAAGTTCAAATATTAGGTTTAAAAGTCCCTGGAAATGAATTTTGAAAATTTCATAACTGTTAAGACTTAGAATATTTTTGTTTTTCAAACTCGGTCAAACTGTAATTCGAGAACATTTTCTTAGTTAATCGAGTTTGATAAACTTGTTATCGAGAAAATTTTTAAGTCTTTTCGAGTTTGAAAAGGT
Organism: Centrapalus pauciflorus; assembly: GCA_020465985.1. Taxonomy (NCBI): domain Eukaryota; kingdom Viridiplantae; phylum Streptophyta; class Magnoliopsida; order Asterales; family Asteraceae; genus Centrapalus; species Centrapalus pauciflorus. Next base: position 82,791 of record JAANYP010001348.1, read on the forward strand.
TTGGGATTTAGGATTTTATCAAAATCTCAAACACAATTAAAACATCAACCGAGAAAAGTTGTAGTTCAATCGAGTTGGACAAAGAATCATCCGAGAAAACTTAAGTTTCATCGATTTGGGCAAAGAGTTTTCCAAGAAAACATAAGGTTTCATCGAGTAGGACAAAGTGTTGTCCGAGAAAATTCCATTTTTTTCGAGTTTGTAATAGAAAGGACTTAGAACTTTCTAAGTTATTCCAGCTCGGTCAAATGGTCATTCGAGAAAAGTCTATGTGTGATTCGAGTTTGATGAAAGTTCACCCGAGAAACTCTAAGAGTCATTCGAGTTTAATGGAACTTCATTCGAGGAACTTCATACTTTATCCGGGTTTGTCTATTCTTCACCCGAGTTGACTTCTTCTTTAATCGAGATTATCATAATATCAACCAAGTTTGTGTCTTCTTTATTCGAGTTGGTTCATATTTCACCCGAGTCTGTTCATGACTACTTCGAGTTTGTCCATGTATATATCGAGTTTGAGGTTAAATTCTCAAAAAAATTTCTAAGTGTGGAAAATTTAATTTTTCAGAGAAATTTCACATTTTTCGAGATAAATTTTTAAAATCTGTGTTACATTAACATTGGTCTCTTTAAGATTGGCTTTGGAGTCCTAACAATAATATTTTAATATTATTATCTGGAGTCCCGATGCTTTAAACAATGTAACACTTATTTTTCTAATTTTTTGCTAAATGTTCTATTTCTCTATTTGTAGGATTAAGTTTGTTTGCTTGAGATATCTAACATGTTTGCTATTTTTACAAGTGACAAATGGCATCCTAAACCCCCACCCATGACTCAAATTCATCAGACTCCCATTCCTCGTCAAATCATACCTTGCTTTCAAAACCAATCAAATCATCATCCGTAACAGGACCATCACCATCATCTCCGATCCCTGAAACCAAACTCATCAAACCCTAACATTGCCTAACTTTGCTTGATAACAATCACCGGTTTGATCCGAATTCCATAAAAGTAAGCAACCCGATGATTGTAGAAATCCTGAAAGGTCACCTCTCGGTTACCTTTTGAAATACAAACCCTCCATTCCTCATATATACTTACATCAAATCTGGCACACAATTAAATTTTTGCCTGCTGAAGGTGATCAACATTTCAAGGTCACCATTTACCAGTTTAAAGCCAAGATCATTCTTGCGTGAGTGCATCATCGACACTGTCAATTTCCCAGAGCTGGATGATTTGAAGATTTTGTATCTGGCGATCAGCTTTGCAGAGATCTTATAAGTCTTGGCTATTCCAAACCATTAACCAAGAGTTCCATGTTTCACCGAAACAGACTGAACGGAGAATGGTATACACTGTTTGGCATTATAAACAGATGTAAGACCTCTAAGCACACTAGGATAGATCTAGGAAGTCTTCACTGTCAGAGGTTGTTTCATGGTGTGGCTTTCAATAAACACTATGACTTCGCTCAGTGCATATGGGAGGATCTGAAAGAAGTGGTGCTTGCAAAGACCACTAATCGGGCCAGGAAGTTTGTGCCTTTACAGTGGTTCATTCAATTTTTGATCAGAGACATATTGAGGGCTAACGAAAAGATTCCAAAGAGATCAAATTCTTAGAATTGCCCAGATTACATGATAATGAGGTTACACAGAGTTCAGGTTGACCCTGATGATAATATCATGCCAATTCCTGAGTCTCTACTCAAATATGCTTATGTGAATGCGGAGAGTGTAAGGTTGTATAGAATAGATCATGCTCCTATGGAAACTCAAGAACCAAGTTTTCCTACCCAAGGAGATATAGGAGAGGAGGTACGTCAACAAGGGGTTGACGTACATGGAAGCCTTACTGAGAGTGAGGGTGTTGCTGAAGAAGTGAGGGAGGTGAGGATGAATCTGATTCGGAGCAAACATTGTCAAACATACTAGAAGGAGGGAATGAAGGTGAAGATGATGATGAAAATAATGATGATTTGGATGGTGCTGGAGAAAGATTTGCTATAACTCAAACTGAGCGTTTACCTGAAAAAGAAGGTGATGAGATGGCAAGTGAGAGTGTGTGGGAGGCCCCTAACCTAGAAAGTCGGGAAGCCACGACTACTGTTAGCTCTCCAATGAGAGTTGACATTGAAGCAGCCAGTACCCCACTGGCGATTGCACACCCCACCAGCCACTCATCTCCTTCTCAACAAGGAGATGTTTCACTTCTACACGGAGATATTACACAAGATCTATCCTAGGATCCTTTAGATTCCATGGATATTGAGATAAGTACACAATTGCCTTAGTGTACATTCCTTCATGCACCGGTCATAGAACAAATTAAAAGTAGGACACTTGAGTCAATTTCATTTGTTGAAGTAAGTACATAAGGACTTAGTGTCCCTGTAACAACTATAGTGTTAGAAGAATTTGTTGCTCCTTCATTGAAGTAGTGGGAAGTCCTGTCAGAGCTAAAATGATGCCAACTCTAAGCACAGGCCACATGGAAGTTCTTTTTACAAGTTCAACCGTTGTGACAACTGGAAGTCTTCGTGACCTAGGAGTTAGCACATTACCCTTTATCATCGAATCGAGGTTGAATGAAGCAATTGTTGGAGTCACAAGTCAAAAAAAATTAATAAGCTGAGATCATGAATCAGATTTCGAAAATTCAAAGGTTGTTAAAAGGCAAAGCTACCGCAGAAGTTGCAGAAGAAGCAGTATAACAAATTTCAAACCATGACTTGTGTGACTACTGTGTTGAGCAATTTGATGAGATGAAGGAGCGGATGTCTGGTTTAGAAAATATTGTTGTTAGTGCTCTAGGATTTTTATCACAAAGATTATCTTTTATTGAGCAGACATGTAAATCTCAAGCTTCAAGGTCTAAACGAAAACACGATGATCATGATGATGACTCCGATGATGCTTCTCATGAGGAGAGAAAAGAGGAGGAAGCTTAGAGATGCTAACTTACAAATGTATACTGAGAAAGAAACTGGATGTGAAGGTGCTGGAGAGGCAGGAGGCTCAACGGAAAAACTGGTTGATGCTCAAAGTGAGTTGGAATTCATTCTTCATGAAGATGTTCCAGTTCCTTTGAAAAGTATGATGACTCTGATAATGAAGCGGAAGAAGAAGTGTTAGGTATTGAAGAAGCTGAAAAAGAAATTGATGTACCTGAGGATGAAGTTGTCTGATATGACGCTGAGAGCAGAAAAGATAGTAAATGAGGAGGAGTTGGTCGAGGAGATATTAAGAGATGAAATGCGTACCAACGGTCGAAAAGCCTGAGGTGACGGTTACAGTTAAGGAAGAGTATGATCCATATCCGGTTGGTGATGTAGTGCCGGAATCAGTTAGAAGTTTGAATGAAGTTGAATTAATGGATAAGTTCTTCAAGAGTTACATTCTGGCTGATGAATCAGAACGTCAGCATCACTTGAGATATGTTGTTCAAGAAGAAGTTCAGAAAGAAATCAATGATATGCTAATTTTGTTGAATGCGGATGAAATAAGAAAGAAGAAGATTAAGAAGCTAAATCTTTCTGGAAAGTTGCAGACTTCATAAAGAAACATAATAGACTTCCATTTTTGGAAGATCACTTGGAAAAGAAGACATTCTGCAAGAAACGTGCTCCATGTTCATTTTTTAAGCTGTTTAGAGTGATCGACCCGAACATGCCAAATCTTGTGAATTATGCTCATTTCCTGCAAAATAAAAAACCCCTGGGCTTACTTGATGACCCAGTGTTGTCATCTTGATTGTCGTCATTGTTACCCTCTTTTTCCTTATTCTTTCTTTTGTCTTCTCTTCTCTTGGCTTCGGCCACATCTCGAGTCCGAAACTGTTCTTGAATCATCTTATTTTGTTCTGCCATCATGGCCATTATCATTTCTCTTGTTTCTTGTGGTGTCATTCCTTCTCCAGACATGTTTAGAAATTTAAAATATGTAACTTGTTTAGTAAATATCTCATTTATTTAAAGACACCACCCATTGTCACGTATGAAAGTCAAATTTATATAATTACTAGATCATAACATATCTTAGTTCAAATCATTACTTAAAATCACTACATATCATCACCTGTGTTTGAGACCAAGACCTCACGGACACTTGAATCACAAACTACTGCTCTGATACCATTGTCTGTGACACCCTTGCCACAATAACCACAATCATAACATCCAGGATTAATCACCATACATTATACACTACATAATGATCTGAATACTTAGTACAATACGGGAAAATTAAAAGACATAAATAAAGTACAAGTGTTAAACACCCTACAGTGCTACAAGGTTCCAGTCTAAGTCTACATACTCAATAAATTATTACAACATCCCAAATATTACAACATTGGTTCCATATTACAATAACCGATTGAGTAGTAGATAATCATCCAAGACTTCAAAAGTTGACCTAAGTAGAAGGTCCGGCAGTGGATTTTCCTTTTCCTGTAAAAATGTGAGCAACTACGGGGTAAGCAAAGCTTAGTGAGTACAGAGAATATATATTCTACAGATATTTATGCAGCACACAATAGTAACACCGGCGACACATGTCGTATACTCTCTTCGTACAGAAAGTACGGAAACGAGCCACAGCTCCATCGTGCCATTTCACGGGCACACACATTCAATCGAGGCAATAATTACCATCGGGGATGCTACACCTGCCTATTAGGACCTCGGAGGATCAGCTCCAGGTCATATAACCACGGTAGCATCGATTTACCAATTATAGCTCGCAAGCGCATCAAATGATGCACAACAAAGAATACAGACATGCAACAAGCAACAATGTGCATCAACACAAACGACGGTTAGTAGAATGCCAAACGAAATGAATCAACATGCCCCAATGAACAACAGCTAACAATAAATAAAAGTAGACATATACAATCCTAAGTACTCATAGTGGGTGCATAATATTATTTCTCCTCGGACTTTCAACCGGAATCATAAAGTACCCCACTGTGGGTCAAACAACACCACAAGGGACCTGTTAAGTCAATGTAATAGAACATCAATATCAATAACTGTTTATTTCCTTAAAACTTAATTTTATAGAATTTAACTAAAATGAACCGAAATTCAGACTACATCTAAATTTCGAATAGACCCGAAATCCGGATGGTCCGAGATCCCCCCCCCCCCCCCCCCCCTCGTCCTTAGAATTTTACTCTGAACAAAAACCCATCCGAAATTCGGATGGTAACCTGACCCGAAACTCGGATGCCTATATAACTGAAATTCGTGTCCTGTCTTGTAAATATTCTTTAAGTTCCATCCGTGTTTTAATAGATCCGAAATTCAGATTCATCCGAATTGTGTTCTTCAGATCCGAATTCATACTTGTACTGTTTTATTATTTTCCAGATTAATCTTTGATTATTTTGCACTAATTTTATGATTGAAAAATATTGATACAAGGTCCAATGTACTCCCTTTAACACTTATTAACACTATTTTCACTGATTCTTTACCAAATCAGACTCCTTTTTGTCCATTTTAAGCAACCCATCGAACACACACAGTAAAACACCTAGTTAATTTCATAAATCATACTTAGGGGTTAAACCAGAGCCAGAAATTTGGTATATAGCTTACATGATACTCAATTTGAACATATATACTTGAATATACAACATGCAATAACATCTAAAACCAGAATCTGTGATTCGGTTTTCATAAAAGCGAACACAAAACCTTTAAATTCATAAAGTTTGAGTAAATTTTACCTTAAATCGTTGGTTGTAATGATTATAGTTCCTTCCTAGCAACTTGAGTCCAAACTTTCAGCACTTAATTCCAAGTTTTTCGTTTTCTTGATTTGTTGAAGATAAGAACCGTATGCTTAGAGAGAGAAGGGGAAGATGGTGAGAATTTAAGAGAGAGATGACCAAAAGTGAACGGTCATCTCTCCATGTTAATTGTTATTTTCTCTTAATTGCACATTACACCCCTCAACTTTGAGTTTTTCTCATTTTAATCTTTTTAAGTATCCTTGTCGGTCTCTTGTTGTCATACTCGCTCAAAAGACGACGATGATGATTTCTCATCATCATCACTATTTTAAATACATGAAATGAAATTTATTTAATTACCACAACAATCCATCAAAACACTTTCCAATTCATAATTATCATACATAATCCAACTTAATTTCATTAAATTTGAAATTCAAACTAATTAATCCTCAATTACAATAATTTAATTCCGAGGATGTTACAGCATGGGCTCCACCACGCTTGAACTTCGTCCTCGAAGTTATTTAGCTTCAAAGAGTTACGGATATTTCTTTAAAACTTCTGTCTTGGTTTCCCATGTATGATTTGCTTCTTTATGATGCTTCCAACGTATTAGCACCATCTCGATTTCTTTATTCGTTAGCTTTTTCACCTTGGTGTCCAAAACACATTCCGGCTCTTCCCTATATCGGAGCCTTTCATCAATTTGTAGTTCAGTGTGATCAGCCCAGTCTTCGTTTCCAGTCGTGAAAGACTTCCTTAAGTTTGCCACATGAAGCACCGGGTGTATGCTTGACATCTCTTCAGACAACTGTAAATGATACAACAGATTTCCCACTCTTTCTATTATCTTGAAAGGTCCAACAAATCTTGGAGCTAGTTTGCCTCTTTTCACGAAATGAGTAACACCTCGCATAGGTGATACTTTTAGATACACCCAATCATCTATATCAAAATTGATTGGTTTGTGCCTGCTATCATGATAGCTTTTCTATCAATCCTAGGCCACTTTCATATTCTAGTCTCACCAATTGTATCTTCTCATTCGTTTCCTTTAATAATGTCGACCCAGCAATCGGAGTCTCCCATTTCTTTCCAACATGTAGGAGTCCTACATGTTCTTCCATACAATGCCTCAAACTGTGCTTTCTTTATTGTTGCATGGTAACTGTTGTTATACGAAAATTCTTTAACGGAAAATGGTCGTCCCAATTACCATCCAAATCCCAAATACACGACCACATCATATCTTCAAGTGTAAGGATGGCCCTTTCACTTTGACCTTCAGTTTGCAGACGATAGGTCGTACTCATTGCGATTTTCATACCCTATCCTTCATGCAAAGACAACCAGAAAGTGGAGGTAAAGTAGCTATCCCGATCTGACAATATAGACTTTTGGACTCCATGTCTAGTAATAATCTCATTCATATAGATTTGAGTCAATCTCTCCAATGAATAACTTTCTCTAATCGGAATAAAGTACGCCGACTTGGTCAATCTATCAATAATCACCCATACTGCATCATGTTGACGCCTAGTCTTTGGCAACTTGGTGACAAAATCCAAAACGGGAAGTGGTTCCAGACTACCATATGGTTGTTGATGTTCGGCTTTCACAAGTCGACATCTTTCAACATACTGTCCAATGTCCTTTTTCAATCCAGGCCACCGAAAATCTGCTATCAACTCGTTGTACATCTTTGTGCTCCCGGGGTGTACAGAAAAGTTTAACTGATGCGCTTCCTCGATAATCACTTTTCTCATGCCTCCAAACTTTGGCACCCAAATCCTCCCATATACACCTTTCAGTCAGGATTCACTCGTTCCATAGTTTTTTTTGTACCTTTATATCCTCGGCACCGACATTTTCTTCCTTTAAGGATTCTACTTGTGCGGCTTTTACATCATCAATAATTATGGAGGTCAACATAGTATACGTCATCATGTAGCAACAGTCTTTAGAATAAGCCTTGCGGCTTAGAGCATCGGTTACCACGTTAGCCTTGCCAGGATGATGAAGTATCTCACAATCGTAGTCTTTAATAAATTCCATAGACCTACGTTGTCTCATGTTAAGTTCTTTCTGACTGAAGATGTACTTTAAACTCTTATGGTCCGTATAAAGTTGACACTTAGTTCCGTATAAATAATGTCTCCACAACTTCAAAGCAAATGTGACAGCTGTCAACTCCAAGTCATGAGTCGAGTAATCTTTCTCCTGCTGCTTAAGCTGTCTCGAGGCATATGCAATAACTTTCCCACGCTGCATCAGTAAAGCGCCTAATCCTAGCCTCGATGCATCTGTATAAACCACGAAATCCTCATTACCCTCTGGTAGAGCAAGTATTGGTGCTTCGCTCAACGTTTTCTTCAAAATCTCACACGCATCTCGTTGTTCGGCCTCCCACACAAACAGTGCGTTTTTCTTTGTCAATGCAGTCAAAGGAACTGCAATCTTCGTAAAGCCCTTTATAAATATCCGGTAATACCCCGCTAAGCCCATGAAACTTCTGATTTCTGTAGCAGAACGAGCCGGTTCCCAATTCTTTATAGCTTCAACTTTAGCTGGATCTACAAATCCCAGCCCCAGAAATTACATGTCCCAAAAATTGAATTTGTTGCAGCCAAAACTCACACTTCGAGAACTTGGCATATAACTATTCTTTTCGCAATAACTCTAATAGTTCTCTCAAAAGGACAGCATGCTCGGCTTCAGACTTAGAGTACACCAGGATATCGTCTATAAACACGATCACCGATTTGTCTAACATCGATCTGCAAACCATGTTCATAAGATCCATAAAAATAGTCAGGGCATTGGTTAATCCAAAAGGCATAACCATTAACTCATAATGCCCATATCGCGTCATGAATGCAGTTTTAGGTATATCTTCATCTCGAACTTCTAACTAATGGTAACCCGATCGCAAGTCAATCTTAGAAAAGACCATGGACTGACCATTCTGAAATAAAAGTAGATGAGCGGTTAAAATTTATCGTTGAACCGGAATGCATATTGGAAACCAAAGTCAAGAAACTCCGAAACAAAGAAATCAAGATGGTGCTATTAAAGTGGAAGCATCACAGGGGAGCTAAACACACATGGGAGTCTGAAGAGGACATGAAGACCAAGTACCCAAGTTTGTTTAGCGCAGCATGACTTCGCAGATGAAGTATCAGTGTGGCGGAGACCATGCTTTAACATCCCGAATTTTAATTTTTGTAAAAAAGATTAATTAAGACTTAAAAATGTTTTGATGGATTGTTGTGGTTTAATAAATTTCATATCATATATTTAAAATGATAATGATGATGAGAAATCATCATTGTTGTTTTCTAGAGCAAGTATAACAATAAGGAACCGTCATCGGTAGGATACACATCGATATTAAAAATAGAGATGATGATGAGAAATCATCATTGTTGTCTTTTGAGCGAGCAAAAACAATGAGAAACCTATATAGATATTTAAAATAATTTAAACGAGAAAATTTATAAGTTGAAGGGTGTAAATTGCAAATAAGGCAAAAGAGAAATAAATAAAATGAACAAATCGTTCATTTTACCATTTCACACTCTCTCTCTAACCTCTCAACGTCTCGCTCTCCTTCTCTATCTAAAACTCACGGTTTCATTAAATCAACACACAAGAATCATTGGAATCAAGTGCTAAAAATCTGGATTCAAGCCAATAGGAAGGAGTTATAGTCATTACAACAAACGATTTGAGGTAAGATTTACTTAGAAACGCAAATTTCGAAGATTTGTGTTCGATTTTTATATGAACCGAATCAAAGATTTCGGTTGTGGATGTTGTTGCATGTTGTAGATTCTTGTTGATATGTTTAAATCGAGTATTAGACAAGCTATGTACCAAATTTCAGCTTCTAATTCCAACTTTAAGGATAATTTTGAGAATCACTATGTGTTTTAGTGTGTGTTCGTCGATGTGGAAGAAAATAGTAAAAAAGGAGTCGATTTGGTACATATTATGTAATGTTTTATGTTAATAAGTGTTAAAAGAAGGATATTGGACCATATATTCATAGTTTTAATTACTGGATAAATACATAAATGATCAAAATGAAGTCTGGAAAATATTAGAAATTTCTAAGTATGACACAATTCGGGTCATCCGAATTTCGGATCCAATAGAACTCGGATACACTATCGGATAGAAATCTTGAAAAATCATAAGTATAGACACGAATTTCAGACATCAGGACATCCGAATTTAGGATGGGTATTTCAAACAAATATTTCTAAGGATGGGACTTCGGGCCATCCGGATTTCGGGTCTATCCGAAATTCGGATGTGGTCCGAATTTCCGTTCATTTTAACTAAATTTCAAGATTTGTTTTTAAGAATTATACTGATATTGATTTACTAATACACTGACTTAACAAGTCATTGTGGTGTTGACTAACCCACATTGATTTGCATATTGCGGTAAAAGCTTACTTGTACTGTGTAAGACCCTGTGGTATCATTCCAGGGCATCCTTGCTAACAAATACCCACTGTGAGTAAGAGATTAATATTTAAACATTTATTGTCTTTTCATTCATCTTTCAATGGCATGTTCCAGTTGTTCAAAATACATCATTTGACACTCACTTATGATTCATTATCTTGATGCACATTCGTACTTGACATGTGACAAACATGTAGTCAGCGTTCATTTGAAAGTGCATCCTATAGTTCATGCTTTCTCTGCATGAAGATAATATCACAATCTGATGTGACCTGGACTGGGGTTGATAGCAGGCCACTGTCGGGGACTGATCATCCCATACACATTTCCTGGTCAGGTTATGCACGTCCCCGATCAGCATTTTGAACTGCCAAACTCCATGCTTGCACTGCATGGTGATCACTTGTTATGGGGCTTGCACTGCCCATTTTCACATTAGTTTGTAAAGAAATTTATATTGAATGTTTAATCTGTTATCTTACTAAGCCATAGCTTACCCGTTGACTTTCAATGTTTTCAGGCAAAGGAAAAGAAGTAGTTGGACCTTCTTCTTAAGTTTTCACTTAATTCACGGTGATCTTTAGAAGCTTGTGGTAACTGCACATTATGTAGCTTTGGGGTTGGGATTTGTGCCTTGAAAACAATCAGTGATTTTGTAATAGTTAGCCTTTGAAATCTAGTCTAATAACTCCCATAATTCTTTAGTGGTTGATGTATTTAAAACACTTTCTATGCTTTAACTTTAATCATATGTTATTTATTGAGTTGCTCGTTGACCCTGGAGTCTATCATATGTTTACTAAAAAGGAGGATGTCTCACAGTAGGTGTCGTCCTTGGCCAAAGAGTGGATAAAAAGCTTGTGGTCATCTACTATGCAAGTAAAACATTTTTAGAAGCTCAAGTAAATTACACTACAACTGAAAAAGAATTGCTTGCAGTAGTTTATGCACTAGATAAATTCAGATCTTATGTCTGGGGAGCTTAGGTAATTGTGTATTACGATCACAGTGCCTTACGACACCTTTTAGCTAAGAAAGATGCAAAACCTCCACTAATTCATTGGATTATGCTATTACAAGAATTTGATTTAGAAATTCGAGATAAAAAGGCTCAGAAAATGTAGTAGCAGACCATCTTTCGAGACTACCAGCAATCACCACCGACATGTTGGACTAAATTCGCGATAATTTCCCAGATGAACAACTATTGTACATTGTAAAAGTGCCATGGTTTGCTAATTTAGTAAATTATTTTGTCACAGGGGAAATCGAGGCCATTGGAACTCACATCAAAGAGAATACTTCTTCTCTCAAACCAAACAATATATTTGGGAGGAGTCGGATTTGTTTAAAATTGGAGCAGATCAAATTATCCGGCGATGTGTGCCAGACACTGAGCATTATGATATTCTGAATCACTGTCATTCGTATGCATGCGGTGGACACTTTAGCGCCAAAAAGACAGGCCATCGAATCCTACAATGTGGATTCTTTTGGCCTACTATCTTGAAAGACTCATACGAGTTTGTCAAATCATGCTTACGATGTCAACAGATAGGAGGTATTTTGAAACGAGACCATATGCCCATGGCACCGATTATTATTGTTGAAATATTTACTGTGTGGGGCATAGACTTTATGGGACACTTCCTTAAGTCGTATGGTTTTGAATATATCCTAGTGGCAGCCGATTACGTCTCTAAGTGGGTAGAAGCAGATTCTACAAGGACTAACGACCATAAGGTAGTTTCCCAGTTTGTTAAAAAGGACATTTTTACACGTCATGGAATTCCTAGAGCTATAATTAGCGATGCGGGTTCACATTTCAAAAACATGTACTTTAGCAAACTACTTAAGCATTATGGAGTCACCCATAAGATCGCAACCCCATACCATCCACAAACTAGTGGACAAGTAGAAGTATCCAATAGAGAAATTAAGCGTATATTAAAGAAGATAGTGCGACCAGATCGTAAGCACTGGTCTACACGACTAGATGATGCACTCTAGGCATACCGCACTACTTTCAAAACCCCTATTGGAATGTCTCCTTATAAGTTAGTATATGGGAAGTTGTGTCATCTACCGATTGAACTAGAACACCGTGCATTATGGGCAATTAAAAATACAAATCTCACATTCACAGATGCCGGTGTAAACCGAAAACACCAACTAATGGAATTAGAAGAAATACGTAGGGAAGCTTATGAAAGTGCTAAAATATACAAAGAAAAGACAAAAGCTTTCCATGACCGTTTAATTAAAAAAAGGTGTGTAATAAGGGTGACAAAGTATGGTTATTTAATGCACGCCTGTCTTCCCAAGCAAATTAAAAGTAAGTGGTCAGGTCTGTACAAAGTAACTAACGTTTCCCCTCATGGTGCAGTAGAAATAAAAGACCAAAAAGGTGGTGAACCATTTAAGGTGAATAGACATCGACTTAAGTTGTTCGTACAATGGGTTGATAGAGAGGTTGTATCATCTGAGACAATGGTTTTAGAATATGTCACCTGAATATTAAGGAATCGCATGTCTGGCTGAAAACATTAAACTTAGCGCTTCCTGGAAGGCAATCCAGGGAACTTTGTGGGTGTGTTCTATAGAAACCCTCACGAGATTACAACTCGTCCACTCGGGCTACCGAGGGGTTTAAACGCTTTTTGCACATGCTAAGTGCAATCGTTTTCACCATGAAAGTGTGTTTTAAGTATTTTTTATTTATTTATATAAGTAATTCTTATGTCGTTAGTTAAACACATATCTTGTGCTTAGACATGAATTAGATATAAGTGTCACATTCGGTAACCAACTAAGTTGGGGAAAGGACCTTCACACTTGGGACAATCAATAATCAGAGAAAATCAAGGGGAATACACCTACATTAGGTTAAATGGGGATTTTATTCGTACTATAGCAATCATTAGGATGGGGGACCAAACAACAAGTGAAGCATACATCATACAAAATTCACCTGGAGGACAACCACGCAGAGCCAAGAGCAGGGCTGCGCCCCAAGCGCACCGACTGGCGCAGGGGTGCGCCCACGCCTGCGCCCTGACGAACTCACCTACGAACTTTTATGGCTTGTACTCTCTCTTTTTACCCATTTTCTCCACAACTCACAGTCACACGAAATTTGTGCTCTCTTGGCATTTGGGGCTTCTTGCACAAGATTGTTCCTCTCAATCTCTATTCCTACTTGAAACTCACTCCATTGTAAGTTTTCTTCCTCTTCAATCTCCATTGCTAAGCTTCTAAGTTCTTCAAGCATGATGATACCCATGGATGCACTATTCTGTCCTCATTTCATTATTCATGTTCTTAAAGCATGTATAGGCCATATTCATGAAATAATGAAGAAATAAGATGTATGCTTCTAAGAATGTAGGAGATTAATGTTACGCACTCATGGAACTCATGTTCTTGATTTTAGGATTTTAATGAATGTGATATATTGGATGGACTCAATCACACTGAAAAGCTTATAAATCACATAGATAAACCTACGTATGAAGTCAGTTATGGTTAGGAAGTATGAATTTATTTTTTCGCTCCAAAGAGCGATATAAATGACGTAGGTTAATCGTTCGATCTGGGGGCATTTACGTCAATATAGTATCTCTAATCTTCCGATTGTCATGCCACGTTCATATATATCACTCATACTACCATGCAACGTATTGTTCATGCACGTAGGGCATACCAAAAATTCTAGACTTCATGCTAAAATTATAGGTTAGAATTTCATTCTTAAGCTCCCATCCTACATGTTGATTATATGAATTAGCCACCGTGAATTGTTCATTTGGTCACTTGTCATTCTCATCGGACTCACGGGATATCTAAAAGAAGTTGCATATCCATAATGTAGTCACATTATGTACATATCATGTTCGTGCTTAATTCAATGTCTTCTTCTATCATAGATGGCAAGCCAATTCAATGCATGTCGAAGACGCCGAAACACACGAACGCCCCGCATGAGTGTCCATATGCTGATCCCAATAAACATCGAGTACCCTTCACCACCCCTCTCTTCATCCAACTCGGATTCACCCGTTTACTTTCACATCGAAAGGACTATCAAAGAATCGGATTTCAAGAATTTTGGTATTATTGAGAGTTTCGACCACTTGGGATGGTAGGGAGCATTATGGTTAGAGACTCCATTTATCCACGATGAAGAATTTAAAGAGTGGGTAAGTACCATGGTGCGTCATGAGGCGGAGGTGGAGCATGATTTTGAGCTACGTGGGACCATTCATAATAAGGAGGTGGTTGTCTCAAGGGCAAATCTTTGTGACTATTTTGACTTAGACACCAGGATCCCTGTATGCCGAGAATTTTGGACAGAAATGGACATATCCGAGGGTGTCCTGCGTCATTCAGAAGGTTGGGCTCGGAAGCTTTGTGAGGTCTTTAATCTCACCATCGAACAAGCACGCTCGTATACCAAGTATTACCGAGGGGATCTCAGACTGTGGGCAAAAGTGTTATGGAAATTGGTTGTTTTCAACATCCTCTCCAGATCGGCCAACACGACCTCTGTTAGAGCTCAAGAGGTTATGCTCATTCACGCGTTGATGACCGGAAAACCCGCCATATCACTTGCATACATAATTATGCAAAACCTTTGGGACACCACACTCTCGAAGACGCGCAAGGAAATTTCGTACGCGCGTATTTTGAGCGAGCTTTTTATCAATATTGGAGTTATTCTGGAGGGGGCGAATCCACATTTGTTGGGACCAAATGACATTTGGTTTACACGGGCTACTATGGCGGGGTTAGTTTTTGAGCAAACATTGGAAGCATATGTGATTAGGGATCCCGCACACGGGACAACATCGATCATCCCTCCGACGCTATTTTTTTATGTGTATGACAAGGATACCGGGAAGGGCAAGTTGACGAATGAACGAAGGAAGACGGGGAGTTCTTCAAGCTGGCGACAAACCGTTAATGAGATTCTTGAAGCCCGTTTGGACGCAATCAAGGCGGCGGTGGAGGGATTGCTCAATGCCAACAAAGCTGTGCTACTGGAGATAGAGAAGGTGAATCAGGAAGTCAAAATGCAAGGAATCTTGGTGGGAGCTCAAACTCGATGGCTAACAAGCCTTCACTCTAGGGTGGAGGCACTTGAGAGGGCGTTCAGCCGCCGTGATTCCCGACCTAACTCTGCGCGCACCTCCCACAACACATCTCCGGATGAATTCTGTAAGGTCTTGACTCTACAGATCTATCTAGACGCGACACCGTCAACGAGTGCGGAATCCTCGTTAACGGCTTGACGGAAACAACTCTCACATGGAACACGGAGACTATCAACACGCTGTACGGACGAACACGAACGCACCTACGAGATGATTCTCTCCGAAACAACACTCACAAAACTGTTAAACTCGAGATCGCCCTTTTGCTTAATCTCACACAAATTCTGCAAAAAGTCTCCTAATGATTCGAGTTAATCCCTAATTATAGAGGCTCATTCGAGTTTGTCATGGGCCAAACTCGAATCAGGCCCAAGGCCCATTCGAGATTGTCCCCTTGACAATCTCGAATCTGCCTTATAGGATATATTCGAATCTACCATATGTTAAATTCAAATTTGTCACTAAATTCGAATTTCTCAT
The DNA here is from genome assembly GCA_020465985.1 of Centrapalus pauciflorus. Lineage (NCBI taxonomy): Eukaryota > Viridiplantae > Streptophyta > Magnoliopsida > Asterales > Asteraceae > Centrapalus > Centrapalus pauciflorus. Next base: position 98,654 of record JAANYP010001348.1, read on the forward strand.
GTTCTACTTGTATTTGATTATATGATTTAACTTATATTTGAATTAATCTTTGGATTTTATGTTTGAACTTCTTGTAATACATTACATCAAGTTCAAACATACAAACAATAACTATCAAACATATATAAACACATATATAAAATATCCAATACTTTGCAATATTACTTCAACCAAAATGCGAGTACACTTAGACTGCTATCGTCACACAGGGTGTACCAACAAATTCTAGAATCTCACAGATCGTTTAAATCTTGTTGCAAGACATTTCATTAACAATTTACATTTCCATTTCGTGGTTGAGCCTTCGGGCACAGACTATAATTCCCGGCGTTTATGTGCCACTAGCAATACTTGATTTGGTTTATGCTTACATGTTCATGTTTTACATTTCTTTTTTATGCCTTGATCTTATATATGCTCTTTGTGAGGTTATTTCATCGTAATTGTTCCCTATTTCCGCCTTTATTTTGTGTCAAGGACGCCACATCTTGTAACATCCTCAAATTTGATATAATAATTAAAATACTAATTATACACTCAACTAATAAATTGAGTGATTTATTTATGTTAATCAATATGTAAAGACTGAATTTTTTATCATTTAAGAGAATATATGTTAATGTTAAATTACAAACCTATAAATAGGTAAACTGGACTTATACATATATTTGAGTCCAGTTAACTCATACCTTGCTATAATAATAAAGGTACCAATTAAATCTATTAAATTTCATAAGGAATTTTACTTTGAATATTTTATATTTTGATTTTTGTAGAAACTAACCACAAGCTTTAACTACTTGTACTAAACACTTAAAGCCTTGTAATTTGGCAATCCATAACATTATGTACTAACCATTAAAGCATATGTACAAGTGCTTAATACACATTAGAATGTATGAAATAATAAAAATGAAAAGAAAGGTGGAAGTTATGGCTACAAGTAAATAAGTGAAACATGGGGGGGGGGGGGGGGGGGGGGGGGGTAATTGCAAGTTTGAGCAATTGGGATCAAAACCCTCTCCCCCAATTTTCTCATTTCTCTTCCTGGAGAATTCTCTGCACAATACACACGCTCATAAGAGCTTCTTTAGGGCTGAATTTATGGCGCAAGAATTACTGAGAAAATTGAAAAGTTTAGCCAAATCAAACACAAATAAATCTAACGTGAGCATTTAAAATTTGGATATATATGTATTTCATCATCCTCTCCTTCTCCATGGCTATAGAAATAATGGAGGATATAAATAGGAATCAAATAAATCATGTTTCATGAAGCTAAAAGTATATACATGAATGATTAGTGTAATTCTGAATTATAATTACAAGAAACAAGTGGTTCTTATGGAATTTTGAATTGGTTATCATATGTGCAAATTCAAGAATAACCAAGTGATAAATTAATGAGTTTTGTGATATAAATGATTGAAGTATGTTCCTATATGTTTATGTACATCAAATATAGCTTAAAACCAAGTTTAAAGGTGTTTAAAATGAGTTCAAGTCGAGTTTGGGCAGAAACGTTACGAGCAGAGGCTGGAAAATCGTCATTCTGCAGTGCAGGGCTGAGGAATGCGCCGAGTTCTCCTATGAACTCGCTGAGTTTAACACCAGATGGGCCACTTTTTACTAAATAAAAATTGTAGCCCTATGTGTCCTCTTCGTCTGGGCTTTTGAATCACCTAAATCCGAGTTCGTATGAAAAGGTTATGGTCAAAATACGAAAGTAGTACGAGTCGAACCCGGTTCACCCAAAACACTTATTTTAAGTCCCATAATTATACTATAACATCATAGGATCATTTTATAATTATATAACACTTAAATTAACCTTAAACGCCGCCGTAAAGTCTATAAAACTCAATAAGAGTCGTATTATTGTCGATAAATTCAGAAACTTAAACAGAAAACGTTTAAACACTTCAATTAGCTTCCAAACCTTATGATATACTATTATAAGCTAGTTAATACTTTGAACATCATTATTTAATAGGTTTGGAGCTGGAAGAAGTTCCGGTAATCGGTTCGGGGCATTAAGCGGCGTATCAGCCGTATTGATCATTAAAGGCTATTATAGCCTATTGTACTGTGAGTTCTAACATTGATGTGTGTGTTGCATACATAATTACATGTTTATTTTATTAAAGACATTGTGCATATCTATTTGGCATCATCTTCTTATATGATGCATTGCACTGATTTTATTATACTGCCTTATTGGTGGTTCGTTACTTGATCATGGCCTATGGCCAGCATACCTTATTTGATACCCCATTATACACGTCAGCATCTTGATTATGCTTTGATTCCTTGTTCATACATATCATGGCTTTTATGCTACTCTTGATTAACCCCTTTGTGAGCTATTCTCATTTATCCTTGGCCTCACCGGATATCCAGGTTATCATTATTATTATCAAGCGCCTTAGTTTGTGTTTGTGCGTATAAATTCCTACACCACATGAGCTCGTGGGTAGGTGGCCGGACTTCGGGTGCCGGTTGGAGTTGCGCAACTGGACATTGATCCATAGCTGTTGGCAACGGCGGGTTAGCGGGTCATGTACCGCAACCTATGCAAATTAATGGGCTATGCCCACATTATTTTATTGAAAAGATATTGCACTTGTCATTTTATAATCATTTTAACATTAATGAATGTTGTATGTTTTGCACTCCATATCGATCTAGTAACTCACTTAGCAAATTTTATTTGCTAACCCCTCACTCTTATATACTTCAGGTGGTGTTAAGTAAATGCAAGGTGATTGTCAGCTTTGGTCCTAGAGTTTAAACGGACTGTATCTGAAGCCTTAACTTTGGTAAGGCTATGCTTATATAATTGGGAGGTAATTGGGTAGTTGTCTACCATCATGTTTTGGCTTGTACATGTGATTGCCCTTCGGGTTGATGATAGAGATTGAGAAATTGTAATCTAGTAAAAGTATCTTGTGAAATTACTTTATCTTTTAAAGTGATGGTTTATAATCAAACAGGGATATTGACTCCGTGCGAACGGGTCATGCACGATTTTCTTTAAAATCCATGTTAATTATCATTAATCTAATGTAACCCCATTAATGATTATATTACGTTGAGATGGGTGTTTCACATCTCTTTAAGTTGGGGAAGCGAAATGCATAAATGCTTCATGTGTGGGAACGATATGGCCCAAATTATCTCAAGATTAGATGCAATGAACTTGCGTATTGGGAGTTTCCAAGAAGATGTGGTCGGTCGAATGGATGAGTTCCAACACGAGTTGGAAACTCAAGCGGGAGGAATTGATGATATACACAGGGGGGTTCGAGCGACGGCCTTTCAAAATGCCTACTACAACCAACAACAGTGGGAATATACGTATGCAGTGTGAGACCACATAAATTACAACGCAGGGCTTCCACACCAGCGATACCAAGACTATAATTGGCAGAGCTTTGAAAGGCTAAACATTAAGGAGTGAACACCGCAGTACTTTCCCGCCTATGGTTGAATCCCTACGACACGACAAGGGGACAGTGTAGTGCTTCCTGCAAACACCTATCCACCACTGCCGTTAGTGCCAGAAGACGATGGCCCTTTCAGCAAGTTCTTCACGAGCATTTTCGGACCACCCCCGCCGCGGTGATCATGTACCTTCGCCCCATTATATAAGCGTTTTTAGTTACCGCATCTTGTGTCATTTTTGTTATTGAATAAAGCATGTTCCTTTAAGGCTTGAGTGAGCGAGAAAAGCTACAATAAATAACTTGATCGATTTCCCCTACAATTTATCTTTGTTTATGAGCTTGCGACTTAAATATGATGATGATAGTTAGGCCGAAGTCAAGTAAGGAGATATAATTAAATCATTTTAAATAGAGCACAAAGAGTCATACACACTTGAAATCAAAGAAGTGAACCGGATTAGAAGTAGGACATAACGTGTAGTATTGAATTATAATTAACAAAAATTCCAATAGCCGCTATTAATTCATGCAATAAGGGGGAGGAAGCGAACACGAGTAAGCCTCAATTCAGGTATGGCCTAGTTGGTTCAGGAAAGTAAGTCTGAAGGGAACCATCATGCCTACTTCGCTTAGGCCAACTGGTCTGGGAGTGGCTGACCTAAATCATGCTACACGGATCAATTAGAAAGTCACATTTAAACTTGAATGAAAAAAGACAGAGATTTTGCATGTGAAAAGAACAACATGGAATGAAAGAAAAATTAATAGCAAGTGTTGGACGTTATTTAGTTGATGAAAATAATTAGTCTAGGGGTCAAATTATAATTAGTTCATAGTTATGACTTTTTGTATAAACAGAAATAGAAGGTGTACTGAATAGTACGGATCTGACAATCTCATTTGCACGGAATTGTTTTGTACGGCTAGGGCTACAGTTCTTCATTTTCTCTCATTTGTAATTCCGAAATTGTGCAATCAAAATCATTCGGTTAGTGTTTTATTGTTCTTAATTGATCTTATATTGTTTGTGATTGATTGAACTGAATATATCAGTTGGTATCAGAGCCTAAAATGGCAAATTTTTTATTGATTTTGATTTTCTAAAAAACCCACTATTTCATCGGAATATTGAAAATTCAGAAAAACCCTTAGGGTTTAATATTCAGTGAGTGTTTGAATGTATAAATTGGATCGAAGGTTCGTTTTTGAAAGACGAACAAATTGAGTATAATCTCAATTTGTAATTCAAAAAACACAAAAATTTATTATGAATTTACATATTATTGAAAAAGTGTTGTCTTGACTTTTCTTGATAAAAACCAGGATTTTGATCTAAAATTGGTCAAAGTAGTTTCATAAAAAGTGTTTGTAAGTGAAAAATACACCTTCGATTGCAATTTGGGATCAATTCATTCATTTTTGTTAAAAAATTTCGATTCTGGACTTAGAACATATTAATTTTGGTAAAACTCGAATCACACTGAATATCTAGTTTCAATCGAATTGGATCAAGACTCGATCGAGTTGGATTAAGTATTAATCGAGTTGGAAGTGTTCTTTAACCGAGTTTTACAAAGAAGGATTCGAGTTGCAATCTGCTTTAATCGAGTTGGATATAAGTGTTAATCGAGTTGAATCAAACCTTAATTCGAGTTTGTTTATAAACATTCGAGTTTGATTAACCTTAAATTCGAGTTTGATTAAAATCCATTTCGAGTTTGATTAAACAAAAACCAAGTGAAATTCAAGTTGAATCGAGTTTTATCATACAGTATTCGAGTTTAATCAAACACAAATCAAGTTCATTCGAGTTTAATGACTCATCATTCGAGTTGATTGACTCTTCATCCGAGTTTCATTGCCTTTCAATTCGAGTTTCACCAACTTAACATCAGAGTTTCATTTCTAATCAATTGTTTGATTCTTTTTAGATTCGAGTTTGATAAGCTTCCATTCGAGTTTCGTAATTCGTCATTCGAGTTGTTTCAATCTTTGATCGAGTTTTATAACTCTTTCATGCGAGTTTTACTATTCATCATTCGAGTTTGATCCCATACTATTCGAGTTTCACTTCTTTTAATTCGAGTTTGATCATACTTGTCACAAGTTTGATCAATTTTTCACATTCCTTTCAAATCAATCAAAATCCATTAAAAGATCTTGGAAGATTATTTTTATCAGTCACTATGTCGAAAGATGCACTAGCTATGGGTTCGGAAACCAAACCTCCTATTCTCTACAGAGGTGAATATGTTCAATGGAGGGAACGGTTTCTGGAATTTATCAGTTTCCATGACCTATCTGAGGAAATGTTGAAATTCCTGAATGAGGGACCAGCAGTATTTCTCGAAACAATTCCAGCAGTTCCAACTGGCAATCCTCCGATACCGAAAAGAACTGTAGAGGTCACAAATCTGACTGAAACTCAAAAACGAAGAAAGCTGGGAGACAAAACTGCCAGAAAGCTCTTGCTGATTTCAATCCCGAACGACATATATATCAGTCTGACCAATACAAAAACAGCTAAATCCATTTGGGATGAGGTGTGTAAACTGATGCGCGATTCAGACAAAGCAGTAACGAATAGAGCTACAAACAGTCTGATGACCTTTGAAAACTTTAGAGCGAGAGAAGGAGAGTTGCTGGAAAGTACCTATCTGAGGTTTGTCAATCTGGTGAGTGAGATGAAGAGGAATGGAGTGACAACATCCAATCTGGATATAAATGTCAAATTCCTGAATGTGTTGAATCCGGAATGGGACAAATACACATTGATCATCCAGCAAACAAAAGAGATTGACGATATGGATTTCCATATGGTATTTGAGAGCCTTAACAACTACCAAGAAGTTGTTTTAAGGAAAATGTCTGAAAAGAAACAAGCAAAAAAGGCAACCGTTGATCCTCTAGCTCTTCTTGCTGATAAGAAATACAAATACAAGATAAAGAAGGAAAAGCGAGTTATTTTAAGCAGCAGTTCATCAGATTTAGAATCGACTGATTCTTCAGCTGACTCTGAGATAGAAGAAATGAAAAGGAAGATGGCCTTGCTGACAAAGGCATTTCAGAAAAAGTTCTACCGCAAGTCAACAAACAACAAGATGAGATACAAGACAGGCTCAAGGAAATATGAAAAGAATGACAGATATGAAAAATCTGGAGAGAGTAGTGGCAAAAAGGCTGAGAAGTATGAGAAGTTTGATAAACCAGCCAAGAAAGATGTTGATCAGAAATGCTATAATTGTGGCAAACCAGGCTACCTTGCTAGAGAATGCAGATTGCCAGTTGTAAAGAATTCTGATTATTACACTCGGAAGACACTGCTGGCAAAGGAAAAAGAGGCTGGTAAGGCAATGATGGTTGAAGACGACCACTGGCTGCAACTGTCCGAAGATGAAGACATTCTGGACGAAGATGCTCATATATGCCTGAAATCAGAAGTGTTCAATGAGTCTGAACTGACTGAGTCTGCCATGTTAGCTGAGGATGAGGTTTGGGTACGTCTGACAGATGATGAAGCTGAACAGCCAAATCATTCTGACTCTGACAACGAACTGAGAGAGGACATGGCACTGATGGCCACAGGAGAAGCGGGCTGCAGTAAAGATCAGAAAGATGACGAATCAAATATAGATGCCTCAGAAAATTCAGAGACACCATAGGTACAATCTAATTCTGATTCAGATGATGATAACTCTTGTGTGCTAGAATAGAAACTTACTCAAATGGCTTACATGCTCAAAAAGTTTGAAAATTTTAAAAGCCGAAAAGAAAATGTTCATTCCTTGGAAAATAAATTAAGAATAGAATATGCTTTAGTTTTAGAATTTTCCAAGGATAAGGCATTAACATTAAAAGAAAAACTGAAATTAGTCGAGTTAGAATCATCAAGTTATTCAGTAAAATACCATTCTATATTTGATGAAAGAACAAAGTTATATGAGAAAATCAAATCTTTGGAAGATGAGTTCATTAAAAGAGGTCAAACAGATCAAACAATATATTTGAATCAACCAAAAGATACCGAATTTTATAATTCAAAATCAGGTATTGGTTGGACAAATCCAAAATATCTAACAAAAGCTATTTCAAATTCACCAACTCTTTATGATGTTAGATATATGAATTTGGGATTGAAAATGGTGTTTATGAAAGCATCAGATGAGATAGAATCTGGTGAAGATCTGAAAAGGTTGAGGAATGATAAAAATGCAAAATAATTTGGATTATAACAAACTAAACGATAGTTATCAAAATTCTTGCATTTCTGAAGAGTATATTCAGACTTATTCTGAAAAAGATTTGTCTAAATATACTACTTTTACTCAAAAGTCGTATATTCCAAATTTAATTCTTGAAAAGATCAATTATGATCTTGAATTGAAAATTAAAACTTTTGAGTCTGAGAATAAAAATCTTTAGGCTGAAATTAAAGAATTGGGAATAAAAATGCAAAAACAGCCTGAAATCAAACCTAAACCAGATCAGAAACCTTCAATTCAACCTGATTTTATAAATTCTGAAAAGGAATTTGATCTGTACATGAGCTCTGATTTTGACTCATTGGAAGAAATGTTTGTCAAAATTGATGATTTTATTAAACCACTCCATGACAAACAATCTGATAAACCCAAAGAACTTGTAAGTAAATTTGAAAAGAATACCTACAGTTTCTAAGGTTAAATCAGTACCTTCACCTGTTTTGCATAAAGAAAAGGAGAAAACAAAAGTTACTTTTGTGACTCCGAAATTTGAAAAAGGTGAATCCTCCTTATCAAAGGATTCAACTGCAAAGAAAGCACATTGTTGGTACACCCTGTGTGACGATAGCAGTCTAAGTGTATTAGCATTTTGGTTCAAGTAATATTGCAAAGTATTGAATATTGACGAGTGTTTGATATATGTGTTTATGTATGTTTGATAGTTATTGATTGTATGTTTGAACTTGATGTAATGTATTACAAGAAGTTCAAACATAAAGTTCAAAGATAAATTCAAACATAAGTTAAAACATAAGTTCAAATATAAGCCCCGTTTGTTTTCTCCTCTTATGTCTATTTTGCCTCTAACCTCTATTTCGGTCAGACAAAAGTGGCCAAATGTTGTTTGTTTGTTTTTTCCAAATCAGACGTCTAAAGTCTGACCGTCGTCTGTTTAAAACAGATTTGAAATTATGCTTTTATCTAAACTCTTATGTCTTCTCCTAACCTAACCCTAATGCTAAAAACTATAAATTTGATAAGTTGTATGTAATAAGACTTTTTATTAAATTAAAAAACAAACAATCTTATCTAAACAGATTTTAGACCTTTTTTAACATCTTATCAAACAGACGGTAAAAAGTGTTTAGACGTCTAAACACTTAAAAAAACAAACGGAGCCTAAGTTTAATATGTGAAATTCGAATTTAGAATAAATTCGAATTCGTCATTAAAAGACATTCGAATCTATGCTAAATTCGAATGTGCAATATAAGGCAGATTCGAGAGTGTCAAGGGGACAAACTCAAATGGGCCTTGGGCCTGATTCGAGTTTGGCCCATGACAAACTCGAATGAGCCTCTATAATTAGGGATTAACTCGAACCATTAGTAGACTTTTGCAGAATTCGTGTGAGATTAAGCAAAAGGGCGATCTCGAGTTTATCAGTATTGTTAGAGTTGTTTCGGAGAGAATCATTGCGTAGGTTCGTTCGTCGTCGACCGTACAGCGTTGTGATAGTCTCCGTGTTCCGTGTGAGTGTTATATCCGTCAAGCCGTTAACGAGGATTCCGCACTCGTTGACGGTGTCGCGTCTAGATAGATCTGTGTAGTGCAAGACCTTACAAGTGGTATTAGAGACAAAGGGGTGTTCTTCGTGTTCATAAAGATACATCCTAGGTTTCTTGACGCTTTGGGACGGTTAATCTCACTTGTTTTTTGGATCTTTCGAGCTTATCAAATTGGAATCCGAGAAATACTTTGTTGTAGTTCACATTTTTGATCAAAATCAATATTTTTACTTGTAAAAATACTGATTTAATCTGAAAAACGTGAAAAACCCAAGGTATTAGCCGTTTCTCGAGTTTGCGGCGCTCGACTTTGTTAAGGAGAATTAGGGTTTTGCTCATTCTTGAGTTTGACCAAAATACGCTCCTTTCGAGTTTGGCCATTTCGAATTTAATTTAGTCTACGACTTTGCACTAAAGTCGAATCGGGGGGGATTCGAATTTATCTGGGATTCGAGTTTGAGTAGGGTTCGACTTTACCTGGATATTCGACTTTAGAGACCTTCGAATTTGTCATACATTTCGAATTTAATTGGATTTAAGAACTTAATTCGAATTTAATCCCAAATAGGTTTAAACTTAATTATATTCGAATTTACCTAAATTCGAAAGAATTAATTTAAATTAATTTCGAATTAAATTAATTAAGTTAAAATTCAATTACCTTTGAAACCATGACAAATCTACAATGGTTTCTAGAGATGGATCACGAGGTCGGAAAAGCAAATACTCCGCCTAAACTGATGAAACTTGAAGATTATTACTGGTGGAAAGATCGGTTTGCCGACTTTGTGCGATTCAACGATATGCGTATGTGGATTTGTATCGACGAGGGATACATTCCACCGACAGCTGAAATAGAAGGACAGCAAAAGGTTGTTACTTACTCTAAAATGAAGGACGATGACAAAAAGTTGTTTGAAGCAGAGAACCGCGCATACGCTGTCATAAGAATGGCGTTACCTCAGGACATACTGCACACCTTCCGAAATCAAAAGTCAGCAAAAGAGCTGTGGGAATCATTGGAAAAAAGGTGTGAGGGTAACCCGAGGGTAAGAAGGAAACGTATGGAGATGCTTAAGCAGCAGTTTGCAATCTTCAAGGCATTGAAGGATGAAAAGCTGGAGGACACCATCACGCGTTTCTACCATCTGCTGACTGAGCTAGAAAGTCATGATATTGAGTATAGCGACACTGAAAAGAATAATAAGCTTCTGGATGCTTTACCGGCCAAATGGGCGATGTACGTGGCCTTGATTAAGCTTGATGAGAATAAATACTATACTCTAACTCTGGAGAATGTGGTGGGATCGCTGAAGGCGTATCATTTTGAGTTACTGAAGGCAGAAACTGATTATGAACAAGTTCAAAATCCAGCAATGTATTTTGGAAAATCAAAACCTTCAGTGGCAGCTGACATGAAGACAGCCACAGCCTTTTTCTCGGGAGAAACATCGTCACCAGCTGAGCCAGAGGATGCACAGAGTAGAGCTTTCTTAGGGTTTGGTAGACCAGAAGAACAGCAACCTCAGGCTACACCGGCATCTATATCTCAGGGTTATTCTAAGATGCCTATGAGCGCTAAATCGGCTGAAGACCATCTAAATCTATTGGCTTCATTCGTGGCCGCATACGGAAACTGCGTTCAGGGTAAAATCAATGATCCTGCACTCTGGGATGAGGATTACGATCAGGTAGGCCCTGATGACCTTGAAGAGATGGATCTCAAATGGCAACTGGCCATGGTAACTCAATGGGTTAAGCGATTCATCAAACGGACAGGAAGAAATCTGAATATGAGTAACAAAGGGATTGGCTTCGATAAGTCCAAAGTAAAATGCTACAACTGTCAAGGGTTAGGACACTTCGCCAGAGAGTGTCAGAGACCGAAGGTAGAGAATTACCAAGGGCAGAATCAGAATCATGGATAGTATCAGAACCAATCACAACAGAGATATCTTCCGAGCACTTCAACCAGTCAAGCAAACATAGCTGGTCTGTTATCTAACGTCACATCAGACAGACAGCTGGACGGTACTTATGACTGGAGCACACATCCAGAAACTAACGCTAGAGCCTTTATGGCAGAAGTGACTGAGAGTGGATGTGAAGGAGCAGAGCAGAACACAGGGGACAGCAGTCAAAAGGAAAGCAGTCTGATGTGGGTGGAGAAGTCGGATGATCAGACAATTTTGGAGTTTGCCGCTCAGATGGCCAACGTAGAATCTATTAATACAAAGGTAAGTCTGCATTTCTTTCTTTTCCATGAATTGTGTGTTTTATGTGCTACTTCTAACGATAGGTTAAATTTAGTACTAGAATCACATAACAATATATCTGCTCAAAATGAATCATTAAAGTCGGATAATGCTAGCCTGATTGATATAAAGCAAGATCTTAGGGATAAGCTTAAGGCTGATGCACAAGATGTGATAGTTCTAAAGGACAAACTGAACGAACAGTGTGTTAGGTTAGAACTCATGTATGAACATGTTGAGGCATTAACCAAGGAGCTAAAAACCAGAGACATCGAGCTAGCTGAGTCTAAGGTGAAGGTAGCTGAGGCAAATAGTAAACTTGAAAAGTTTAGGAAATCAAGTCTTAACCTAGGGAAAATTTTGGATGCCCAACGTCAATCTAAAAAGCCGGTAGGTCTAGGATTTCATGAGATTCCTCCACCATTCAATGACAACTACATCCTTCAACCTCAGGAGAAAACTGAGAAATCAGTAGACTCAGAGGAAATACCTGAACCAGTGTCTGAACCTGTAAAAGAAAATGTGCCTAAGGTGGCTGATAGCAATGTTAAGATTAAGAAAGTTAAATTTGTGTCATCCTCTAGTGATACACCTGTAGGAAAACACATAATTGACTTTAATGATCAGGACGATGAACCAGTCACTATAGATGCACCAAAAGAACCAGACACTAGTGAGACACCTAAGTCAAAGGGCACACACAAGAAGTCTATTGACAAAATGTCTTGCTTTAGATGTCACGAGAGGGGGCACGTTGCTTCTAGCTGTCCGTATAGGAAAGTAGACAATACCTAAGACAGGAAAGCCAGAACCAGTTAAGCCTTCTACAAGTGTTGCGAGCACTAGTAGTTCTCAGAGTACCGAGAAAACTGTGCAAGCTACACCAAAACCGGCTGTGAAACAAATACCGGTGAAAGGTGGACCAAAAGAAGTGATTAGGACTAATTCACCAAATCGAGTCATTAATCAATCTAGGTCTGGACCACAACAACAATATATGAGCACAACACCTAGCAGAGCTTACACTCCGGTTAGGTCACACACTCCTGTTAGACATCACACACCGGGTAGAGCTCAGGGATATCAATCTGAAATGCATTATAATCGTAATTATTCAAGAGCTCCACAGCAAATGCCTACTCAAAGGCAAAGAGTGAACTTAAATCACTCGGCACCACAACAAACTCCAGTTCAACGACCCAAGTCACCTGATAGGCGAGATGGGTATTTGAAAGAGTTTAAGTATGTGGACGAGAATGGTATAACCAAGTCAGTTATGGCTTGGGTTCCCCGTGATAACTAACCTATTTTCTTTCATGTGCAGGAGATAACCACAGGTCTAAACAACAAATGGTTCGTCGACAGTGGATGCTCCAGGCACATGACAGGGGAAAAAAGTCTACTTACAGACTTCAAGGGAGGGATCGGGGATTTGTATCATTCGCGGGAAATAAGGGAGGAAACATCATGGGTACTGGAGTGGTCACTAATGGGACGATCAAATTGGATCAAGTTTATCACGTTGATAAACTGGTTCATAATCTCATTAGTGTATCTCAAATTTGTGATAAGAAGAATTCAGTGCTGTTCACTGATACTGAGGCGTTGGTGCTAAAACCGGGTTTCAAGATACCTGAAGAGTGGATATTGATGAGGGCTCCAACAAAGAATGACTTGTACATGCTCGATATGAACAAGCCTGAATCTTCGATGGGTCGAATCTGTCTGTTATCTAAAGCTTCGGAGACTGAGTCGGTTTTATGGCACAGACGAATGGCACATTTGCACCTGAGGAAAATGAACTACATAACGAAACATGGATTGGTACAAGGTGTGCCTATGAAGAGTTTTCAGTTCGAGGACAAGTGTCTACCATGCAAGAAGGGCAAACAACATAAGAAGGCACACAAGTCCAAGACTCAGAACTCTATCTCTACCACATTCGATTTGCTGCATATGGACCTCTTCGGACCAATCAACAAAAGGAGTATAGGTGGTAGTTGGTATTGTTTAGTTATCACTGACGATTACTCACGATTTTCTTAGGTTTTCTTTCTAGGTACAAAGGACGAGACGGCTTCCAAGCTCATCGGGTTCTTAGACCAAGTGGAGAATTCCTATGGAACAAGGGTTAAACGGCTTCGTAGTGATAACGGAACTGAATTTAAAAACACTGTATTTGGTGTATATTGCCTAAAAAAGGGCATAGTGCATCAATTTAGTGCACCCTATGAGCCACAACAAAATGGGGTGGCCGAACGAAAGAACAGCACATTGATTGAGGCAGCAAGGACCATGCTTTCGGATTCAAAGCTTCCTACCATGTTTTGGGGGGAGGCAGTGAATACTGCATGCCATGTTTTAAACCGGGTCCTTACTGTCAAATCTTTAAACAAAACCTGTTATGAAATTTTGAATAAACGGCCACCTAATTTAACTGGCTTCGAACCTTTTGGGGTACCATGTACTTTATTAAGAACAAAAGATCAACCTAAGTTTGGTGAAAAGGCTGACGAAGGATACTTCCTAGGTTATGTGTCGAACTCACCAAACAAACGGGTTTTTAACAAAACTAATGGTACAGTAGAGATTGTGTATAACATTGAAGTCACAAGTTATACACATGAACCCCAAATAGGTCCAGAATGGATTTTGACTATGACAAATTGTTTGAGTCATTTAACATTCCTTTGGATGAAAATGCAGGTACCATCGAAAAGGACATGGCGACGTTGAATCTGAATGACGAAGGTCATAGCTTTCCGAGGACCACATTTCAATCCACATCCGAGCCTACTTCAACTGAAGATGGATCTCCAGAAGTCACTGATTCAGAAGCACCTACAAATGAGAATCAGACTCAGACAACAAATTCCAACTCTGAGGAAACAGTCCACGAGGAAGAAAATGTGGAATCTGAGGTTGTTCCCCCGTTAGGTGAAATAGGATCAAATTTAGGAGATAATCTGAGAGTTGACGAGATAGAGACATCTAGGATCAACAAAAACCATCCTATAGAAAGCATCATAGGAAATCCTAATGCGGGTGTGAGGACTAGGAGTAGTTTAAATAACAACATTGTGTTGTTGTCGATGATAAACGACTTTGAGGCCTTTCGTACCTGCCTCTATTCTTATTTCATTTCGCAAGTAGAGCCGAAAAATGTGCAAATGGCACTAAAAGATAACTCCTGGGTTGAAGCGATGCAGGAAGAACTCTCTCAATTTAGGAAACTAGAAGTGTGGGAGTTAGTTCCATTACCTCGAGGGGAAATAGCAATAGGAACCAAATGGGTTTTTAAGTGCAAAAGAGACAATCGGGGTATAGTCACTCGCACAAAGGCTAGGTTAGTTGTAAAGGGTTTCAACCAAGAGGAGGGAATCGATTACAATGAGGTGTTCGCGCCAGTAGCAAGATTGGAAGCAATTCGGTTGTTTCTAGCTTTTGCTTCCTTCAAGGGCTTTAAGGTATATCAGCTAGATGTTAAGAGTGCTTTCCTTTATGGGAAAGTGAAGGAACTAGTGTATGTAGAACAGCCGCCCGGGTTTACAGATCCGAAATATCCAGACAGAGTATATCGTTTAGATAAGGCTCTGTATGGATTGCATCAAGCACCAAGGGCATGGTACGAGACTCTGTCCAACCATCTGTTAGAAAATGGGTTTGAAAGAGGTAGGATAGATAGTACGCTGTTCGTTAAGCGAAAGGGAGAACACTTCATCTTGGTACAAGTGTACGTCGATGATATCATCTTTGGATCATCAGACGAGCAAATGTGCAAGGATTTTGAGAAGGTGATGAAGTCAAAATTCGAGATGAGTGCAATGGGTGAGTTGAATTTCTTTTTGGGTTTGCAAGTTAACCAGAAGAAGGAGGGAATGTTTATCCATCAGACGAAGTATGTCTACGACATATTAGAGCGCTTCGGGATGGAAGGGATAAAACTGACAGCTCATTTCAGCACGCCGATTCAAGTGAATCACAATCTCGGACCGGGTACTGAAAGTGATACCGATGTGGATCCGACATTATATCGGGCCATGATTGGATCACTTATGTATTTAACTGCTTCAAGACCTGACATTATGTTTGCTGTGTGTATCTTTGCTAGGTTTCAAGCTAATCTGAAATAGATGCACATGAAAGCTGTGAAGCGGATTCTACGATACCTCAAGTCGAAACCGAAGCTGGACTTTGGTATCACGCGGAGGGAGATCTGGAATTGGAGGCGTTCACGGATTCAGACTACGGAGGATGCAGCTTGACGTGCAAGTCAACAACTGGAGGTTGTCAATTCCTTGGAGGGAGACTCGTTTCCTGGCAATGCAAGAAACAGACGTCGGTAGCATTGTCAACGTGCGAGGCCGAGTATGTTGCTGCTGGTAGTTGCTGTTCACAGGTTCTGTGGATACAACAACAATTGCGGGATTACGGTTTGGCTTACACTCAAACTCCTATTAGGATAGATAACCAGTCTACAATTGCTATAACTAATAATCCAGTAAAACACAGTAAAACCGAGCACATAGACATAAGACATCATTTTATACGTGATTGTGCTGAAAAGAACTTAATCAAGCTGGTAAAAGTGGCAACGGATGATAATAATGCTGATTTATTTACCAAAGCTTTTGTTAAGTCACGGTTTGAGTATTTGATTCAATAAAATGGAATGCGCAACCCAGAGTGAATTGACCTTAGTAGAATCTTATTTCCTTTTATAGTGGGAGTCTTTCTTTCTTTTTATAGTAAGTCTAGTAAACTAGGATAGTTTCTATCTTTAGTAAGTTAGTAGGTTATATTATTTTCTTGCTATTGCTTATGAAAAACAAAAAAAAAGAGAGAAAACCATTCAAAAATTCAAAAAAAAAAGAGAATATCAGAAAAAGAGTTAAGTCTTAGATGCATAGGTTCAAAGTGACGAAAATTAGCACAGTCGTTACAAACTCTAAGTGTTTAGGCTTTCACACATAATGCACCTAAAATTCTAAGTGTTATACATTATTTTAGTTTGATGTGTTGGTAGGCATAATACATATAGGGAGTCTCAAGGATAATGAAATATTCAAGAAAAAGTCAAATGTGTCACTAACTTAGATGTATGGCCAATTGGTCTTAATTTTTATGTTAGAGACATACAGACTTTGATTCTAAATGAGGTATGCAAACTTTCTGGGGATGTATAGCAACATCAAATACATCTTAAAAATGTAAAGAATAGAAAAATCATACAGAGTTGAGAGTCAAAACAAGTAACTCTGTTGTACATAAGTACAGACCTGTTGCCTCTGTTTTGATTCGGGTTAGCAAGATAAGTCGCTTTGTTGTACGTCAGTACAGACCTGTCACTGCTGTCTTGCTAGCTTTAGAAATAAACCTTAAGACAAACTAAGACACTTTGTTGTATGTAAATACAGACCTGTGTCCGATGTTTACCTTTTAAAGAAAGTTTGCAATACCAAAAAGTTATAATCATTGTGTGTATGCCTTGATCATAAAAGTATGTCTATGTATGAGTCACGTAAGATAATTTCATGATAATTAAAAAAGGCCAAGGGATATTCTGAAATGTAACATGTTTAAATGGACAAAAATACCAACAATCGGCTAGATATGTATGTCACGACAAACAATCAAAGGAATCAAAAATTCCTAAGTGTGAAAGTTTAACTACTGAAAGTGCGTATTTGACACCGCTATCTGATTGAACCTTTCTTTGACTATACTCGTCAAAAATATTCTGTTAAGTTTTTAGTATAGGTTGTAAATTCTAAATAATTTAGTTTAGTCTAAGTTTAATCTTTGTTCACAATTTTAACTTTAATTTACTTTACTTTTAATTTATTTTATTTTATTTTAGTTTCATTTTTATTTTTATTTTTATTTTATTTTAATTTTAATTTTACTTAGGAAAAAGGTCAAATATTACTGAGGGTACATTCCTAAGTTGAATGAAATAAACGTTGCGTGAAAATCTTGTGCTTAGGGTAAAAGATTTGGCGTCGTTTATTCCGTTCCACGAAAAGGTTGAAAAAGTTGGAAAAGTTGAATTTAATTCAAAGGTTTTCGAAATTTTCAAAGTTAAGGTCAAGTTTAACCAAATTCGAATATACATTCGAATTTGGCAGAGATTTCGAATTTGGCAATAAACTCGAAAGCGGCAACAAAATAGAAGGTTGTTGGTATAAATATGTCAACAGTGATGGTCATAAATCACCTACTTTCGAATCTATTCCTTCGAGTTTACCAAGCGTGATTTCGAGTTTGTATTCGAGTTTGCCGTTTTTCGAGATTCATACTGTGTGTCGAGTTTCTGTTCGTTTGGGTTCGATTCTACTAGTAAATCTAGGTATAATCAAGTGATTTATACAAGATTTAGGTAATTTTATACTTCATTTAAGCCAAAATTATCAGATTTTGAAGTTTTATTGGTAGAAAGTTTGTTTTTCAAAATTACAAACTTTGAACCGGTGAAAAGTCAAATTGATAACAAATATCTTTGATTAGAACCTAGTAGGACTAATAGATGTGATTTTCTAAGTCTAACAAGGTTAAAATCTTGGATTTTTGTGATGAAAGTGACCGACAGTTTCGAGTTTGTTCATGGTCTCGAGTTTGATCGGGGTCTCGAGTTTGTCACTAAACTCGAATAACCCACTAAACTCGAATGAATGGGTCTTCAAATCTGTTGTTCGAATTTGACATTATATTTGAATTATTTAATTAAAATTTTAATTAAGCTTGTAGAAATTCATAAGTGTTGGATTTTGTCCTTATACAAGTTCAAAATAAAACAAATTTGAATTTACACAAGTTTATTGCTTTTTAATAATTCTAATATTTTATTGTTGTATTGTGCAGACATGGCTGATAGAATATATGTTCCTAAGCATAACATGGTCATCTCTCCTGACCATGCTATTCCAGAGGCTCAAGCTTTCCGCCAGATGGTGGATTTTTTGGTGGGATCAAGGATTTCCTATGCGCTGTCTCATAATGTTCAAATTGTTATCCCTTACGTGCGTCAGTTTTGGGATCACCTGCAAGTGGACTGTACTGTTACTCCGACAGTACTAAGGACGCGGGTCGCTGGACACCCTCTGGTGTTTTCAGCCGATATGCTACGTCAAGTTTTGCAGCTTGGATCACAGGATCAAGAGAATGGGCCAATTGACTTCCCGTTGTCAATCAGGCAGGCCTCTTTTGTTAGAATGGGGTATAGTCTGGATGTAACAAAGTCGTCTTACATGAAGAGCGGACTGATCGGCCAATGGCGATATCTAGCT
>JAANYP010001348.1:120888-137687 GCA_020465985.1 Centrapalus pauciflorus
AAAATAATTGTTATATATATATATATATATATATATATATATATATATATATATATATATATAGATTAAAAAATTTAGTTTATTTTTAATTTGGTTTGATAAGTTGAGCCGTGTAGCATAAATCTCATGTAATAACATATATTTAATTAATGTATTAAAAATTTTTAATATACTTACACGTTGTACCTAAATTTTAAGAAACATTTTTTTTTTAATTTTTGAAAATTTTTATATAAATATGTGATTCCTTAGGTAGCCTTTAAAAATAAGTTAATCAACAAATTAATCCAAACAATATATATTATTTAGAATTTTATGATTAAATATATTATTATAATTAATATATATTTAAATTAACATATAAAATAATTTTTTTAAATATAGTTACACATTGTAGAAATGTTTTAAGATATAATTTTTAATTTTTTAAGAACTCTTTATGAAAATATATAATTCCTCAAATACCCTTTAAAAACAAGTTAATTAACAAATTAAACTAATAAAATATATAATCAATAATTTTAAGATTCTTAATGAAATAACCGGTCTATATAAATTTTATTATAAAACGGACTCAACTTTGATACAACATGTTTAATATAAATAACTATTACTTGAACTCAAATGAATATGACATAATAGTATTGTTATTTATCACATGAATTTTAGTTACATAGATTCAATGTAAAACCTTATTAATATTCATTTAAATTAATGTATTAAAATAAACTTCTAATTTAATTACATGTTATATATAAACTTTACGAAATATTTAATTAAAGAGTTTTTACAAAAACATATGACTAATCAAATAACCTTTAAAAACAATTTAATTAAAATATGTATAATTTAAAACGTTAAAATTAATTGCATTATTTGTAGTTAAAATTAATATATTTTTATTTCATAAAATGTGAAAACAATACATTAATGCATAAATCTTGAATTTTAATAGGTTTAAGCAACTAATATATGCATGATGTACAAATTATAATTACACATAAATGACATTGACTGCTTAATTCTTTTATAATTCTCTCATAAGTTTCAAACATAACCTATGTTGTACACATTATAATTACACATAAAATAGCATATTGACTGCTTAATTCTTTTGAAATTCTCTCATAATTTTCAAACGTAACATATTGCACATAAATGTCATATTGATTGTTACATTTTATCTATAATATTAAGGCACTCTAAAATCTTACTAAAATTTGACATTATCGTTTTCATTTTTATCTCTCATGCATGATCAATTTCAAGAAATATCATATTCTTACGTTTCTAGCATTTTTTTTTATCATTGCAGGATGAAGAAGCATGAGTGTAGAACGAGCATTGACATAGTCATGGTCGATATCATCGATCTTTTCATTACAAAATTTATCTACCATTTATTTACTTCTCAGGTGTATATTTGTTATTGTTTTTTAATTCATTTCAATCAATCACACACTTTCGTATATGTATTTGTCATTTTCAGTTGTTTTAGAAAATAAATTATGGAGAACTTTTTTATGTTAACATATATTTTCTGAGTCAATCTTATTTTGTACCAAGAAATAATATTTTAAACATGCAGGATGATGAAGAAAAAGAACACAAAAAGTATAGTGCTGTTAAAATTTACTTTTGTATGGCATGATTTTGTTTTAGGGTATATACAACTATATAATATTATTACCAACGCAATACTAAAATATTTTTTAATAATCACACATATTTTTGTCTCATTTTTTTCAATTTATAAATATCAAATGCACATGAATCAATGGCAGTCTTGAGCATAAATGTTTTCATGTTTGTAGTAATTTAACTACATATAATAAATTACAATATTCAATAATATAAAATAAAATATATTATTTAGTTATTTAATTTATCTAATTGTATAAGTGGAGCCATATATTAATAAATTCCATATAATAAACTACAATGACCATTTTTTAAATCAAAATAAATTATTCTATTGTAATTTGATTTGATAAATTGAGTCGAATAACAATAAATTCATTGTAATGACTTATAATGATAATTACTTAGATCAAAATAAATTATTTTATTAGTTACTTTATTTTAGTTGATAACATAAAAACTAACATGAGTTACCGAGTAGATAACAATCTTTTATTACATTTAAATTATGTCTAATATTGAATCATTGATTTAATTTATTTAGTAAAGTAAGTAGCTACAAAAATCAGTTTTTTGTTTAATTTAGTAACACCATAACAATCACATGTCCCTAATCTTTACATAATATTTTAATTAAAAAATCATTTAGCCCGGTGCATCGCACATGCCATCATGACTAGTTAATTATTAAAATTGGGTATATATGATATTATGATATTTAGGAGGGATATATATGATATTATGAAGTTTTGGAGGGGTATATATGAAATTCTTCCAAAATAGTAATAACTCTTAAAAACTAGATTAAATTACAGAAATGGTCTATGTGATTTGTTCAGAATTATTAAAACGATCATTCAGCTTACAATTTTGCAGTGGTGGCCCTCAAACCACTTTTTACTTGTAGAAACGTCTATGAATTAAATTGATTACGTTATTATACTTTTTTCCGAGTGTTTAAGTCTGTAACCAATTTTTGTCTCAAAACAATATATTTGAATTGTTTAGTAGGTCATCAACTCGTAAGCAAAACAATGACTTAAACAATATAAAAAAAGTTCAGTAACTTAATCGCAAAAATAGATAAAGAAAGTTGGTTCTTTGCAATATTAAACCATTTGACAAACTAACTTTTTTATGTTATACATATCATAAGTCAAAAATATGTAGTTTTGAATAAGACAAAATTTGTTCAAGGACTTAAACACTTGAATAAAATGCAATGACTTAGACCAATAAATTAAGGTGCTGTTCTTTTGTATAAGTGATAAGTGACTGAAAATTGATTGTAGTGTTGATTGATAAATGATTGGCGCTGATTATTGATTACTGAATTAATAAGTCTGTTTCTTTTGTATGTTGAATCTGTATTTTATATATATATATATATATATATATATATATATATATATATATATACATATATAATTAAGAACAAAACTTGAATACAAAAATAATACGCTTATATCATTTTTTCACCGTATAAACATAAATAAATCTGAATAATCAAGTTTGTGAATAAATATAAAATGTATTTCAACATTCTTTAACATATAAACAAGAAAAAAATCAGAAAAATCAAGAATCTTTAACATATAAACATGTATTTCAACTTTCTTTAATATATAAACAAGAAAATACCTAAAACATCAAGAATATTTAAAATATAAACATGGATTTCAACGTAGGTCGGGTGTAGTCAGATTGGAATTTTTTTATCATAAATTTCTAAATTATACATCCAACTTGTTCATAAATAGTCAAATATATATATATTTTAATCACACAAACGTAATTTCAATGTATTTTTTCTATTAACTTCAATTATTTTTTAGCAAAAAAAAAAAACTATTTAGTATATTAACGTAATAAAGTGGTTAGATCAAAACATACAAAAGATAAAAATGTAAAAATATTTTATCAAATGAAACATATAATATATAATTTTTAATAATTAAATTGAATATATAAAAGAGACGTAAAATAAATAAATTAAATATTCAAATGGGGATAATTTTTTAAAACTAAAGAACAAATATATTTCATAAAATAAATATATCTTGAAAAATAAAAATGTATAAATAATTCTAATAAGAGTAAATTACATAAATGGTCCCTGTGGTTTATAGCAAATTTCAGGTTTCGTCCCTAACTTTGAAAAATTACATAGGTGGTCCATATTTTGAAACCTTATCACGTTTTCAGTCCCTAAACAACTTAATTTTTTAAAAATTCTGATTTTACCCTTTATAAATTCATTTCACATTTGGTCCCTAATCAATTAATTTGATTTTTCTTTATATTTAATTATTTGTATATTTATAATTTTTTAATTAATAAATACTAAGAATTTAATTACAATTTATTCATGTATTTTATCTATATATTAAAGAGTTTCATCATCATCATCATCATCATCATCATTATATACATTCATTCGTTTTGACAAAAATATTTATTTTTCATTAATTTTTGTTTTATAATTTTTCCATCTATCTATATATTTAATTAATTTACCCTTATTATCTTAATATATTAATTTTCAAATGCTATTAATGTTGTTTTTAAAAGTCTTAACATGGAAAATATGTACATTCATTTACGAATTTTTAAAAATAATTCATTCCTATTTTAAAGAATTTTATTAGTAGACTATTGTATATTCTACATATAAAATAGTGTTAGTAAGTTTGTATTATTCTAGTAAACTTTATGAAGCTTGTAATTTTTTTTAGCATTTTTTAAAATGTTTATGAGTGTAACATAGGAATGGAAACAAATTAAACGTTTGGCGAACCTTTACGAAAAGTTCGTTTGTGTTCGTTCATTTATTAAACGAAATGATATGTTACAATAGTGCTATAAACGAACCGAATAACTTGAACAATGATATGTTCATTAACGCTTTGTTCGTTTTACAACCCTATGTTATACTCATATTTAGAATATACAATAATCTACTTATAAAAGTCTATAAAATAAGAATGAATGATTTTTAAATTTTATAAATGAATGTACATATTATTCATGTTTAGAATTTCAAAAAAAAACATAATAATAATTCAAAATTAATATAGGAAAATAAGAATGGTAAATTAATTATATATATTGGTAAATGAAAAAAAATTATAAAACAAAAATTATTATAAAATAAATATTTTTTTGTCAAGACGAAAATAATAATAATAAAAATAACAACAAAGTAATAATAATAATAGTAATAATAATAATAGTAATAAAACTTATTAATATACAAGTAAAATGCATAAATAAATTGTAATTAAATAACTATACTAATAAGTAAAATGTCATTTATTAATTAAACATTTAAATATAAAAAACTAAATTAATTGATTAAGGACTATATGTGAAATTAATATAAAAGGGTAAAATGAGAATTTTTTGAGTTTCTTAGGGACTGAATGCGTTACAAGGATTCAAAATATGGACCACCAGTGTAATTTTTCAAAGTTAGGGACGAAACATGTAATTTGCTATAAACCACAAGGACCATTTATGTAATTTACTCTTCTAATAATTAAGGAGAAAGAAAGGAGAATTGTTTTTAGATTTAGAATAAGTGACTATAAGTGGGTTAAATACGCTGATTGAATAAGTGATTATAAGTGCTGATTTACAACTTATTACTTATTGAAAAAGAACGCATTTATTAGCCAAAATCACTTACCGAATAAGTGAAATGGCTAAATAAGTACTTATTGTAGGAAAAAGAACACCCCCTAAGTATTTCTTGTAAAATAAAACAAAATGTATTCACGTTTTTTTACGTTTTCGTCCCTCCATATTATTTTTTTCCATAAAAGTTTTCAAGTTAATATATATTTTCTTTTTGGTTTAATGAAATACAGACATTGAAACCCGGTTTTCAGTTTTTAAAAACTCGGTTTACTAATTATAACTGGATCCAAATGTCCACATTTCACTAAACAAAAAAGAAAAAAATCAACTTGAGAACTTTTATGCAAAGAAAAAAAACAGAGAGACAAAAACGTAAGAAAAAGTAAAAATATTTTGATTTTTTCATAATGAACTCATAAATCAACGATGGTTAATGAGTTTTTTTTCAATATTAACACTACTAACTTATAACAACATACATATACAAGGATATAAATGCGTGTATTATGTGTGGGAAACAATACAAATAGTTAAATGATAGTTGGTTGTGTGTTTCAAATATTTTTTTTTTTTTTGTTTTATACTAGTTTATTTGTAAAGTGTCGTAATCGTAAACAGTCACACCGAAAAAGATCACGCCAACATCTCATCTCATAAGAGATTTAAGAGATCTTTATGATTCAGTATCACTACCATCTAGAGAAATATACGAAGTTGTTATCGGGTTAATTTTATGTCATGCATAAGTTTGTAAAATTAATTCACATCATTAAAAAATTAACATGTCATATAAGTACCCGACAAGTTATAATCATGAAAAAATAGAAAGTAAATTACTATAATTTGTAAAATGAAGTAAATTGTTATAATCGTGAAAATAGAAAATGAGATTGTTATAACTAATCAAATTTTAAAAAGTAAATTGCTATAATTATAGATTTTAACAAAGTAGATTCTTATTTCTTACAATTAGTTAACTTTTTTCATCCAACTAATCCACCATTAGTGTAGTACTACGTCATATATATATTCAAGGGATAATGATACACTTCTTGTTAAGTTATTTTTTAAATGAAACACTAGTTTATAAGTTATAAATTTGGGTATTACGTGGATATTTTTAATACATAAATGTTATATAAAATCTATATAAACTAAAACTTAAAATATACAAATATTAATTTTTTAAAAGGTATTAAAAATAGTGTTTATTGCATAAAATGACAACCTATTTTTTACTTTGTTTCTTATTATAGAAATATGTTTTATTTACTGTCATTTAAGTTAAAACTTTTCCGTCTTCATTCCTCTATTGTCAATTTTTTGGTATTTCAATGTCTTCTTCATAAGGTTTGATTTTATTTGTGTTTTATTCTGTTTAAGTTTCTTCATGATGTTCTTCATTTCAGTAGATCTTGTGTGAATGCAAAACTCGTTTAGATGTTCATCATTTCAGCAAATCTATTTTGTAACTCAATAAATGTCAGATGAATGTAACATGTGTGCTTCTTGTTTTGATGAAACTCGTTTTTAGCACCTGGTTTACGAGCGATGAATTTTACAAATTAAAGTGTAAGCTGACGTTTGGTTCGTGTGATGAAATTCGATAGAATTTAATTTTAAATTTAGATTGTTTACAATTTTTGATAACTAATGTAAATGGTTAAATTTTATGTATTTTTCCATCAAATTTTCTATTTATAGGAATTTGACATTGATTTCAACCCATAAATGAATTAAACTTCAACATATACATGAATTACATTACCACATACATCTCTAACCAATACTAAAAATCATCTTCTACCATCAATATCAATCACATTAATAACTAAAATTTAAATTCTAATTCATTCGAATTTCATTCCGTGAACCAAACGACACAAAAGTCTTTTTAGAGATTGATTTTGAATCTGATTTGGTTTTTATTTCACTAAGATATAGCTGGTACTGGTGGTTAGAGTAGATGAAGACTCAATCATAGGTTTGTAATTTAATAAATTTATAATAATCAAATAAATAATTAGAAATTAAAAAAATAAAAAAATATGCGGTTAGGATGCCACATGTGTACCAAGTCATTATATAATAGAGTTATTTACTGGTCCATAATGATTATCAAATTTATTTCCCAAATAATGCTACTTTCAATTTAAATTGCCAAAAGATAGTAGTTTTGATTTTAACTTCATTTTTATCCAAAAATTATCATTTTCTTATTTTCTTCCTTCTCAAATTTTTTAAAAAAACTAATATTTATCAATTATATATATATATATATATATATATATATATATATATATATATATATATTCAAGATCCATGGAAAACCATCTTTGACTGGAATACTGGAAAACCCTTGTGTTTGGTTATAAATATCCATTGTTTGTTTACAAACATAAAATGGCATTTTAGTCATCAAAATAAATTGAGTATTAAATGATAATCAATAGATTAGGAAATCCCTAAATGAATGGGATATTCTCAATAATCAATATCACATATTCTTTTCTCATCCAATATTTTAAATTAGAAAATCTTTAAACATAAAAGGGTATTCTTTTATCATCCAATATTCTAAATTTTTTGTTTCCTGTTGAACTTGTGCAATTGAGCATGGTTGAGCATGATAAAATGTTTAACACATGAACCATCTTTTTTTGTTATTTATTTTTGCTATTGAACATGTTCATCCAAATCATCGTTGGTGAATACTGCACATGTGCTGTACATATTGAACATCGTTCTAAGATAGTAACGTACTTTTTGAGTTATTTTTATTTGCTGTTGAACTTGTGCACTAACATTTTCTGTAAGCTGAACATATTGAACACTGCACATGTTCTCATGCTGAACATATAGAACACTGAACATGTTCCAGCATTTGTATTTGAAATTAAGAAACCCACAAATATAGGAAAGAGATATTAAGAAACCCACGAAGTTAGGAAAGAGAAATCATCGTTGGGAAAAAAACGGAATGGAGAAAAATCTGGGATATTATTCTCTAATTATTCAAATAATTCAATACCCAAAATACCCATAATTATATTCTAACAAATAATAATAAATTAGATTTCTGTTTCATTTTTATATATGAAATTAATGAAAACGATTGGCTCAAAATGGTTTTCCAGTATTCCAGTCAAAAATGATTTTCTATGGATCCCGACCCTATATATATATATATATATATATATATATATATATATATATATATATATATATATATATATATATATATATATATATATATATATATATATATATATATATATATATATAGAGGGAGGTTCCATTGAGAACTTTTGTGCATCGAGGCACAAAAGAACCTTCATTGGCCATTGGATGAAAAGAATGTGTGGGTTAGATCAAATGGCAAAAGGGTAATTAAATAGAAAGTTTTATGTATCAAGTGCACATAATGAAATTCGCGGAGGGGTAAAACAGGAATTATGCAAACCTTATTTAATTATTACACTTCCAAAATTAACAAAAATAATACAAATTCAAAATACATCAAAATACATGCATATCGTTCATCTCTTCCAAAAATAAATCATGCATATCGTTCATCTCTTCCAAAATCAAAATACATCATAATACAAACATGAATCATTCATACAAACATAAATCATGCATATCGTTCATCTCTTCCAAAATCAAGAGGGGGCTAAGAGAGATGAGAGAGAGATAGAGAGAGAAAGAGGGAGTGGTTTTAGGAAAGAAGTTAATGGTGATTTTCATACCAAATTTAGCTATTAATTATCTTAAAAACATTTAAATTCAAAAATAATTTTCATACATTTAATATTCCCTAAATGCCCTTTGTGCACCCTTGGTAGATAGTTCGATGCACAAAAGTTCTTAATGGTGCCTCGATGCACAAAAGTTCTCAATCGAACCCCTATAGTATTATATATATATATATATATATATATATATTATATATATATATAATATATGTGTGTGGTGTGTGTGTGTGTGTGTGTGTGTGTGTGTGTGTGTGTGTGTGTGTGTGTGTGTGTGATAACTGCTTATTTTATCATAATTATAAACTTTTTATTAATATTATACTTATTATTATTTAAAATATTTAGATTTATACTGATTTGAATTCAAATCTAAATATAATAGATTTAGATTATTTGAATTGAATTCAAATATAACCATAGTTGATCAGATAAATATTGCATGATTAATCATTTATTAATATATATAAAAGATATTGTTTTAAAAATAAAAATATTATAATTTTCAATAGTACAGATGTCAAGTGGAGGTATTGTCAAGTGACAGCCTAGTTAAAGGCATATGATGTCTCTTTACTTATTTGTTAAAATAGATAGATAGACAGCCTAGTCAACTTGTAGTCTATCATAGACTACAAATGGGAACTCAAGAACACAAAAATATATAACTAAAAAAACAATTTTGTATGATAAAATTCTATAATCTTTTAAACACATAAAGCTACACATTGAGGATAGTCTTTCACACACAGATCCACGTGTCGTCCAACACAACAATAACAAACTCCTACTATCTTATGACAAAAGGGACTCGGTATACAAAATCCCTTCAACCTTTTACCTTGACCTGAATTATGTGAATCCATAGTTGAAAGCGACGGGCTTGTTGTATCACTGCCGATCTTCGTTATGCCAGTTTCGATTTTTACATTGTTATTGATATTTCCATCAATGCCTACATAAAAAATGTTACATTAAATACATATTTTTTTCAAGAAAATTTGTGAATAATACGAAGACATGCATGGTTATAAGGTTCAATCATTGGGATCCTAAGATTTCTTTATATATAGGAAGAAAAATGAATAATGATAGACATTTGAATCAATCTTATTTATTAACCATAGGGTGGCAATTTCGGCTCATTCAAGCAATCGGGTCAAACGAGTTGACGACTAAAAGTCATAAATTTTACATAATATTGAAATTTTTTTCAAAAAACAATTTGTTTAATACACCGTTTTATAATTTTCATTTAAAAAAATTATGTTCTAGCTTATGTTTTTTACTACGGGCCAATTTAACCGTTTGGCCTATTGGGTCAAATTATCACCCTTAATTAAACATGTATTTTAATAAAATATATATAAAATATATACAAATCATTCTATAGTTGAGTGACCAAGTAACTTACCAATAGTAAGAAGGAAAAGAACACCAAGCAAAAGTAGGAAATGCTTGTTGATGAACATTTTTATATGAGAAAATGAGAGATTGATTTCAAGAGTTGATATATATATATATAAAATAAATTTGGGACTTAAGATATGAAGTATTTGCTAATATGGTCCATGAATCATTAATTCAAAATAAATTAGTTACAATTTATGATGGTTCAAATAAGGTTTAAAATTTATTTTATGTTTCCATCGTCTTTATTTCAATTAAATTCTTACTTTTGACGGAGTAATAGGTTTTAATTTACCTAAAACTTTAACTTTCTTTTCAAGTAATTTATTAATGACAAAATGTAATAAATAAAAACAAGCAGGATTTTACAAGGAAAAACAAAATATTGTTGCTATTATCATATTACAAAATAGGGGAAATTGCGCAAAAAACCTCTAAGTTGAATCATTTTTGCGATTAAAACCCCCAACCATTTTTCATTGCACAAAAAACCTCCAACCAGTTAAAACTTTGTAAATTTGGGGTTTTTTCAAAAAATATGACTTGCAACCGGTTTAGATGGTTGCAACTTGATGACGTGTAAAATTTTTAAATAGATTTTTGCATAAAAAACCTCCAACTTGTTAAATTTTTTCAATTAATACCCCTAATCATTATTCATTTGGTAAAAAACCTCCAACCAACAAAAATAATTAAAATTGAGTCTTCACTGATTGCATTTTGATGACATGAATATTTATTAAAATTTTATTTACCAAACAAAGAATTCATTTCTCAATGAAACATCCACCCTCTAGGCTAGCGAATTTCACTGCTCTGGCTGATTATATTCGGAAGCTAAAATTGAATATAAATAAACGAAATTGAACATAAAGCTGAACCTAAAAATGTAACTCGTGAACACAAAATGAAATCGATTCCATCGGCACAATTGAAGTTAAAATTCAAGATTAAACGGCAAAAGTTAATCGAACATACATACATAAAATAAACATCACTGAACATAAAGAGGGGATAAAGTAATCGGAGTTGCCGGAGGTAGAGAAGAAAAGAAAAGGTAAATACTATTGTTGGTTAGAGGCGAGAAAAATTTAGTTAAGGGTTTTAATCGAAAAAGTCATCAATTTCGAGGTTTTTATTCAAAAATTCAGTTTAAGAACTATACATGTAGCGCCACGTAGGCGCCACGTAAGTCGGGTTTGCCATGTAGAAGCCACGTGTGTACCATGTAAGCATATCAACCTATTATAACCGGTCAAGTCCTAATTTCAAAAGATTTTAACGGTTAGAGGTCTTTTGTGCAACAAAAAATGGTTAGGGGTTTTAATCACAAAAATGGTCTAACTTTAAGGTTTTTTACACAATTATCCCTACAAAATATTCTATGTACAAACTTTCAAGTGAAGTTGCCTTTGCCAGACAACTCAAACGGGTAAGCAGCTGACATATTTTATTACTTTATATATAATAACATTTTGTTTTTTATAATAATTTTTGATATATTATATATTATAAAAACGTGAATATATCATTATGATCGCATTATTTTTATCTACGTTCTGATATAAAATTTATAATCGTCGGAACTATTTTCATTAAGCCGACAAGTATGCAGTTAATATTTTATTTTATATATAATATATAATTGTTTTATTTTTCTATTATAACGTTTGATGTATGATAGGCCCTGTTTGATAGCACTTATCAACCTCTTATCGGAGCTAACCTCTTATTCGGTAAGAGGAAAACCCGATAAGTGCGTTTGATTTGCATAATACATAAGAGGCAAAATCCTCTTATTTTGTCTTACCATGATAAGATTTTTTTTTCCTCTCATCACCTCTTATCAAAACCCTCTAAAGAAAAACAAAACCCTCTCTTCTCCTTGCTGAAACCCCACCCCACCCATACCTTTACCCCATACCTTACCTCACCCACCCTACCCCTACCCTACCCTATCCTAAACTCCCTACCCCTACCCCTACCCTCCCCTACCCCACCCCACCCCACCCTTACCTTTACCCCATACCTTACCTCACTCACCCTACCCCTACCCTACCCTACCCTACCCTACCCTATCCTACCCCACCCCACCCTAAACATACCCTACCCTCAACCACCTAATCTCACCCTACCCTAATACCCTTAACTTACTTATACCACCCCGTCCCCATCTCCACCCTTAACCCTACCCACCCCACTCCCATACTTACCCTATCCCACTCTACCCCACCACTACACTAACCCATCAAACCTACCCACCCCACCTCACCCCTCCTTATCCCACCCCACCCTACCCCTATCTCTTCCTACCCCTACCCCTCAAACCTACCCACCTCACCCCTACCGTATCCCTCAAATCTACCCATCCCCACCCACCTTCCCCCTCAACCTACCCACCCTACCCCTACACCATTACCCTACCCTATTTACCCCACCCTCAACCTACCTCACCCCTACCCTACCTCTTACCATATTTATTATAACGAGAAATATTCCAACACTTTTTGATAAAATTTATTATTTTTCAATAACATATCTATATAACTTATAAACTTAAGTTATTTGGAAGTTAATAAACATAACCTTATAAACTTGATTATAACTTATAAACTTTTAATTGTTATTTGATTCTTGAAAGCATGTTGGTTATATGTTTATTGAATGCATTTATGTTACTTGATTATAACTTATAAACTTGATTTGGTTTTTTACTTAAATCTTGTTAATGTTATTTGAATGATATTAAATGTTTACATAGATCACTTTGATTCAATGATATTATTCTTACTTGATATTTGACTTTAATCAATGATATCTATTTGGTTTTGGGAATTAATATGTAAAATTAATAAAAATAACAGGATCAGATAATTTATAAAACAAACAGACTTATTGAATTCTCTTATCAGATCTTAGTATCTTATCAGGACCACCTCTCATCAATCAGAAGTGGAATCAGACATCAGACAATTAACCTCTTATGCAATCAAACAGCACCTAAATAGTGATCCTCAGGCGAAGATGACGATTGCTAGCTAATGTTATTTTGTTATTTTAAAGTAATCTATTCTATATATCTTAATAAAGCAAAATAATTTGTGTCACTTGACATTTTCTCCTTACACCAAAAAAAAATTTCTCTCATCTTTTTCCTTAAATAACCCTACTACTTGTATAATTTAATTAATGTTCTAAATAATAAATACAATTAAATATGCAATTATTGTATTTAACTTCTATAAGTATGCTTAAAAAAGACTCATATTAGTAACTTAAATGTTTTTCTAAAATGTATTGAAATGAATTTTTTTCTAATATACTATTAAAATATATTTATTATAATAATAGAGAATATTTATATCAATAGAGAAACATTATGATTTACAATAAATTTTTGTTATTTAGATTTAATAGTTACACAAATTAATGTAATTGTGTAAATAAATTTAAATATATACATTAACTATCAATAAATGTGATATACTTATAATACTACAATTAAACAATAAAAATATCTATTTATTCAAAATATGTTTTCTTTCTTAGAATTGTACATTATCAATGATATTTTAAATTAAATATTACGTGCTTCAATATGATATTAAATACTTTTAAATTTCTAAATTTTTTTAATAAAATTTAGCATTAATAAATGAAAATCTTTAGTGTCACATGTCACCACCTCAATTAGTTAAAATTTTATTTTCTCTCAATAATTTTCTAATATAACTCTTTCATTTTAATCATTTAATTTTAAAATAAATTTAAAAAAAATAATATTAGTTACTTTGTGTTTTTAGTTCTATTAATTAAAGCTAATTAGGTTAATTACTTATAAATTTAACACCTAACTTTTCTTAAAATGAATTATTTTAAATTTTTTTACATGAATATAGTAATTTCTTTACTATGTGATTTTACCTCATTAAACATCTTTTTATTTTGAATTTTTATCATAGCATTTAAAATAGTACAAAAGAAGTTCATATTTTTACAATTGGTATACTTTTTTTTATTTCAAGTTAATATTAATGATTTATTATTTTTAGTTCGTAATAATATTTTAAATTCATATTTTATTAAATACAGTTTATATTAAATATACCCATATAAATATCGCTTAATTAACTAGTATATTTATAAAATACAATATATGATTCCGTTGCAACGTGCGGGTTAAACAACCTAGTTTATATTATTTACAAACTCTTTCATTGTTCGTTAAACAGTAAAGGTAGTAGACAGATAGCTCAAAGAAGTAAGTAAACAACTGACTTATTTATTACTTTTTATATAATATATTACAATTTTGTTTTTCTATAATAATTTTTGATTAATTATGTTTTATATACATTCTAAATTATCATTATGATCGTATTATTATATACATCATGACATAAAATTTATTACTTTCAAAACTATTTTCATTAAATAGGCAGATTTGCAGCTAACTTATTTTTTATTTGATACATATTATAACTCTTTTATTGTTCGTTGAACAGTGAAAGTAGCAGACAGACATCTCAAGCATGCAGGTAATTAACTAATTTATTATATTTAATATATAATATTTTTGTTTTTTTATAATAAATTTTGATATATTATGTTTTATAAAAATACAAATTTATCATTATGATAGTACTATTTTTATCTATATTCTGACATAAAATTTATCACTCTCAGAATTATTTCAGTAAGTAGGTTGATATGCAACTGACTTAAATTACATAAATGGTCCATGTGGTTTATATGGAATTACGGTTTTAGTCCCTGAAAGAATTTTATTACACCGTAAGTCTCTAAAATCAAAAAGTTGTAACATTTTGGTCCCTGAAACTTACGGCAGTTAACTTGAACCGTTAGTTTCAGGGGCATTTTGGTCTTTTTGAATTTCGAGGACCATTTATGTAATCTTCAAACTTTCAAGGACCATTTATGTAACTTTCATACTTTTCATATATTGAGTATTTCTTTCTTTTTTATAATTAATTATCCAAATATAACATTTTATTTTTTTTTATTCCTTTTGTTTTAATCATTAATTTTTTTGTATGTTTATTGTTATTATTAATGTTAGTTTTTTTAATATTACTATAATTATTTATATAAGATTATTATATGATATAACTGATTATTTTTTTTAATTATTTATTGAGAATCCAAATCTTTCTCTATTTCTTTTTTCATTTAAGAAAAATAAAAATAAAAACTAGTTGTAGTTTTTTTCGTTCAGAAAATCTAAAACCGAAATGATTTATTTCTTTTCTCCATTCAAAAAAATTCAAAATAATGACGTGTTGAAGCTTTTTTCATTTGGAAAAAGTATATAATCAAAATGATTCGTAGTTTCATCATTGCAAATACTTAATAAAATCTTT
Organism: Centrapalus pauciflorus; assembly: GCA_020465985.1. Taxonomy (NCBI): domain Eukaryota; kingdom Viridiplantae; phylum Streptophyta; class Magnoliopsida; order Asterales; family Asteraceae; genus Centrapalus; species Centrapalus pauciflorus. Next base: position 136,712 of record JAANYP010001348.1, read on the forward strand.
AATTCTAAATGGTTTGAAAAAAAATCAAGAATTTGAATGGTTAATCGCTTTTTAGTAAAAAAAAAAATTAAATTTCAAATGGTTTGTTGTATTTTATTTAAAAAACTGAAATTGTATTGAATTTTTCATCTACGTTTAATTAAAAAAAATGATGAACCATTATTAATTTTTTGGATCAAATAAACGATGAACCATTTCGATAATTTTTTTGATCAAAAAATGATGAACCATTATGATTTTTGATTTTTTCAAACAACGATAACCATCGGGTACTGATTTTTCATAAACAAATGACGAACCATTTTGATTTTAATTTAATATTTTTGATCAAAAAAGGGTAAAAAAATTATGATTTTTTATTTTTTAAGTAGATAAAAAAATCAATACAATTTCAATTTTTTCAATAAAATACAACAAACCATTTGAAATTTAATTTTTTTGACTAAAAAGCGATGAACCGTTCTAATTCTTGATTTTTTTCAAACCATTTAGAATTAAAAATTTTATTAAGTATTTGCAATGAAGAAATTACGAAGCATTTTGATTATATTTTTTCCAAACGAAAAAAAGCTTCAACACGTCGTTATTTTGAATTTTTTTGAATGGGGAAAACAAATAAATCATTTCGGTTTTAGATTTTCTGAACGAAAAAAAACTACAACTAGCTTTTATTTTATTTTTCTTAAATGAGAAAAATTTGGATTCTCAATAAATAATTGAATAAAAATAAAAGAGTTATACCATATAATAATCTTAAATAAATAATTATATTAATATATAAAAAAACTAACATTAATAATAACAATAAATATACAAATAAAAATTAATGATTAAAACAAAAGGAATAAAAAATAAAATGTTATATTTGGATAATTAAATTATAAAAAAAGAAAAAATTATATATATATATATATATATATATATATATATATATATATATATATATATATATATATATATATATATATATATATAT
>JAANYP010001348.1:140647-314708 GCA_020465985.1 Centrapalus pauciflorus
AGGGGACAAGTGAAAACCGAACTCAAGTTGCTGTTGGACCTAAGAAAAAAGATGACAAACTTGATGAATTGATTAAAGTATGTAGTGCTGCACTTTCTAAGGAGCTGTCTAAAGAGAAACAGGCACCAACAGAGCAACCAAAAGAAACAGAGCAACAAAAGCTTAGGTGTATTGAAAAGTTGAATTCCCTTGGGCTTGATGCGGCGGATCCCCTCTATCATGCAGCGTTTTTAATTTTTTCTAGTTCAAGAGATAATCAAGAATGGTGGTTGATGATGCCTTCAATTCCCGATTTGCTTAAAAAGTGGCTTGAAAGCACGGGAAGGTCCTTAGGGTATCTAAAGGAATAGTTGATTTACAACTAGATAAGTGGATGAATTTGACACGCTTGTTTTGAAACTTGATTGAACTAGATAAGTTGGTGTTTCTTTTTTGGATGAATTATTTGGCATGCTTGTTTTAAAACTTGATTGAACTAGATAAGTTGGTACTTATTTGAGCTTGATGAATATTTGGCATGCTTGTTTTGAAAGTTGTTTGTTGTTTGAAGTATGCTATAATACTTTTTTTATATTTTATTGTGTGTTGAAGAATATGTCGTGTTTTTAATAGGTATGGACGAAGTTGATCATCGACGTCGTTTACTACTCATTATTATGTTGTATTAAAAAGAAGAGGATGCAAAGGAAAAGGAAAAGGGATAACGACTCGATTCTTAGTGGTTATCAATATACAAAAGAGTTAATGAAAAACAATCTTCAATGTATTGAGTTACTACGCATGTCAAGGGATGCATTTATTCGATTATGTGTACACTTCAAAACAAAAGGTTGGTTAAAGGATAACAAAACTATATCAGTTGAAGAGAAGATGGCTATCTTTTTATCAATTATAGGTCATAATCAACGTTTTAGGGTGGCGAAACGTAGGTTCCAACACTCGACACAAACAATTTCTGCTATATTTCACGAAGTGTTGGAAAAAATGCAGTGGTTTGCAAATGAGGTTATCGTGCCTACATCGTTTAATTCTAATCCAAATGTTCCCGGAAACAATAGGAGGCTACGAAGAATTTTCAAGGTAATAAAAATAATTTTATAATACATGTTGTAGTTCCAATCATTGATTACTATTTTAACCGCTATCTTTAATGCAGGGTGCGATTGGTGCACTAGATGGAACTTTAATACATGCTGTAGTTCCAATCAAAGATCAACATTTATACAGGGGAAGAGGAAAAGATGATTGTTATCAAAATGTTTTAGTTGTTTGCGACTTTAATATGATCTTCACTTTTGTTGTTGTCGGTTGGGAAGGAACTGCACATGATGCGAGAGTTTTGGCTGAAAGTATATCAAATCCTGAGTTGAATTTTCCTGTTCCTCCTCCAGGTATAAATAGTTTGATTTATATATCTTTGATATATCACATATCCTAACTATCTTTGATGTAATATTTGAAATATTTTAGGTAAATATTATCTTTGCGATGCAGCGTATACAAATACTCGAGGGTTTATGGCACCGTTTCGTAATGTTAGATATTGGCTTGGAGATTATCGCCGTACACGCGCCACAAACAAGTATGAAAAGTATAACCATTCTCATTCAAAACTAAGAAATGTTATTGAACGTGCTTATGGAGTATTGAAAGCACGTTTTCCAATCTTGAAGAGAATGGCCCCATATGCACTTGAGGTTCAAAGAGATGTTGTTCTTTCATGTTTTGCGGTTCATAATTTTATACGGAAGGAAGGATTAACTGACGAGTTTTTTGAGTATGATCAAACAAATGATGAACATGAAGAGGTACAAGGGGAAGGTCAAAATGAGGTTTTGGAAGGTTAAATACATGGAAATACTACCGATCAACAATCTATGAGTAACTTACGTGAACAAATTGCGATCGACTAATGCAAAATGAAGATTGATATTTGGTATTTGGTATTGTAAGAACTTAATGGAACTTGATGTTTTAAGAACTTAATGGAAGTTGATGTATTTGCATTAAAAACTAATGTATGTTTATTATTTCTTATTAAAATGAATTGCTATGTCATTTAATTTTTGATTTTCAAAAAAATATTACTATTGTTTTGATGGTAAAAACATGTGATTTGAGAATGAATATATAAAATTAATAAAAATAACAGAATCAGATAATTTTTTAAACAAACAGACTTATTAAAATTTTCTTATCAGATCAGTATCTTATCAGGACCACATCTTATCAATCAGAAGTGGGATCAGACATCAGACAGATTACCTCTTATGCTATCAAACAGCCCCTAAGTGTTATACTTTATTTAGTTTGATGTGTAGGTAGGCATAATACATATAGGGAATCTCAAGGCTAATAAAATATTCTAGAAAAAGTCAAGCGTGTCACTAACTTAGATGTACGACCAATCGGTCTTAATTTTTATGTACAAGACATACAAACTTTGAGTCTAAATGAGGTATGTAAACTTTCTGGGGATGTATGGCAACATCAAATACATCTTAAAATGGAAAGAATAGAAATATCATATAAAACTGAGAGTCGAAAATATGCAACTCTGTTATACGTAAGTACAGACCTGTTGTCTCTGTTTAGATTCGGGTTAGCAGACATGTCGCTTTGTTGTACGTCAGTACAGACCTGTCACCGCTGTCTTGCTAACTTTAAAAATAAACTCTAAGTCAAACTAAGACACTTTGTTGTATGAAAATACAGACTTGTGTCCGATGTTTGTCTTTTAAAGAAAGTTTGCAAATACCAACAAGTTAGAATCTTTGTCTGTGTGCCTTAATCATAAAAGTATGTCTATGTCTGAGTCACGTTCGATAATTTCCGGATAAATAAAAATGGCAAGGGATATTCCGAAATGTAGAATGTTTAAAGGGGTAAAATACCAACAATCGGCTAAATAAGTGTGTCACGACAAATAATCAAAGGAATCAAAAATTCCTAAGTGTGAAAGTTTAAGTACTGAAAGTAAGTATCTGACATCGCTATCTGATTGAACCTTTCTTAGACAATACTCATCAAAAAACATTTCGTTTAATTTTTAGCTTAGGTTTTAAATTTGTTAAGTATAGCTTAAGTCTAGAATAAATTTTTTGGTCAAAATTTTATTTTATTTTATTTTATTTTATTTTATTTTTACCTTAGTTTAGTTTATTTTATTTTATTTTATTTTTTATTTTAGTTTTTACTTAGGTAAAAGGTCAAAATTTACTGAGGGTGCATTCAAAGTTGGATAAAATAAACATTGCGTGAAATATCTTGAGCTTAGGGTAAAAGAGTTGGCATAGTTTATCTGGTTACACGATACCGTAGAAAAAGGTTGGAAAGTTGAAGTTATTTCAAAATTTTCGAAATTTTTCTAAGTGTTTGATGGTTTCGAATCTAGGACAGACTCGAAGAGGTAAGCCTTCGAATCTGTCAGTAGATTCGAATAAGGACTTAGACTCGAAGGTTGGTAGTATATATAGGTCAACAGTGAAGTCATTTATTTCTTACTGTTGTCGAATCTACTTCCTCGAATCTAACACCGGCGATTTCGAATCTATCTTCGAGTCTATCGCTTTTCTCCTAAACGACATTTTGTCGAGTTTGAAGCTAGTGTGTTCGATTCTACTACTGTACCTAGGTATAATCAACTTGATTGTACAAGATTCATGTAGTTTTATACAAAATTTTAGGCTAAATCATCGAATTTTGAAGGTTTAAGGGTCAAAATAGGGTTTTTACAAAATTACCAAGTTTGGGCCGATAAACAATCAAATTAAAGGCATATATTGTGATTAGTAACTAGTAGGACTAATGAATGTAATTTTCTAAGTCCAAAAAGGTTAAAATCAAGTGATTTGGTCCTTAAATAAAAACGGCCGTTCAAATCTGTTCATGGGTTTCTCGAATCTGTCATTAGATTCGAGATGACCATGACCTTCGAATCTGTCCATTACACTCGAATAGGGACACTTCGAATCTGTTTCTTTCGAATCTATTGTTTATTTGCACTATTTAATTTAAATGTTATTAAACTTGTAGAAATTTAATTGTGTTGGATTTTGTACTTAAACAAGTTCAAAATAAAACAGATTTAAATTTAAACAAGTTTATTGATTTTTAATGAATCTAATAGTTTTGTTTATTGTGCAGAAATGGCTGTTCGAGCATTTGTTCCTAAGCACAATATGGTGCTTCATCCAGATCTGAATCTCCCTGAGGCGCAGGGATTTCGTCAAGTGCTTGATTTTCTCGTTGAATCTAGAATCGGATTTGCACTGTCGCATAATGTGCAGCTTGTGTTACCATACATTCGTCAGTTTTACGATCATTTGCAGGTAGACTGCTCGGTTACACCGACAGTTCTACGCACTCGTATCGCTGGACAGCCATTGGTATTCTCGGCAGACATGCTTCGTCAAGTGCTGCAGCTGGGCACTCATGAAGAAGAAGCTGGTCCAATAGAATTTCCTTTGAGTATAAGGCAAGCGGCCTTTCAAAGAATGAGATACAGTCTTGATGTGACGAAAGTGTCATATATGAAGAGTGGGTTGATCGGGCAGTGGAGGTTTCTAGCACATGTGTTTATGGTGTGCTTTGCTCCAAAGAAAGCAGGATTCGACTATATAGTGGCGAAGATTCAGTCGGGAATTGTCGCGATGGTATATAATCGGCCTTACAGTTTTTTGGAGATGTTCTTTTCAGAATTTGTTCACCAGATCACAGCCCCCGAAAATCAACAATTCTTGTTGTACCCAAGGTTCATTATGATGTTGATAAGGCACTTCTTGCCGAACTTGCCGCCGTCAAATGACTTTCAGAGTGTTGCCATCATGGACAAAAGGATTTTCGCTGATTGTTCCTCACACCGAGGAAGATTGGCTGTTCCTGTTGAGCGTCCACTATTCGGAGCAATTTTTGATAGGGAGTTTCAAGCCCCGGAAGATGCCAACTGGGCAGGGGTCGTTGAATTTCAACCGAGACAACAACAACCACAACAACGTCAACAACAACAGCAGCCGCGAGCTCAAAGACGTCGTCAAAGACCATCAGCGAGTCAAATTCAGGCATCAAGGCCTTCGACAAGCCAGCAACCAGAAGTTCCAGAAGCCGGGCCCTCAAATGTTCAAGAAGCTGGGCCCTCAAATGTTTCGAGCGAAGCTGAACAGCTATGTCAGACGCTTAATGAAATTTGGGAGGCAGGGCCTCATGCAAACGAAGATGTGGCTGCAGCATTAGTTGGTGAATTGCTCAGTCCACCAGAAGGAGAAGAAGACGTATTTAGAGATGTGGAAGAGTATGAGCCAGAGAGGGCTGATAAAGGTTTGACATCATCTGAATCAGAGTCGGAAGATATGGAGGAGCTGGAGGTTGAAGCTCCTGAATCAATGGATACCGAACCTAATATTCAAATCGGAACGTTTGGATCTAGATTGATAGTGAATGAAGAAGGATCGAGGAGAAGAGAGGCAAGGGAATCTGACGATTCAGATTTTGAAGAGGAGGAAGTTGCTCCCTTGGTGACTAGGCAGCGGGCCAAGCGTCACAGGTTTATGCAAGGGACATCCTCAGCGTCCAATGCACAACAACCTCAACCTCAAACTCAAGAACCACAAGCCACCGCTCCACCATCACCACCACCTCAACATGAGCCATATATTCCACCACCATTCATCCCTTCTCCTGTTCAGTCCATTCCATCTACCTCGACCGCCTACGCTGACAACCAGAGGTTTATGCAGCTCAAAGCTCGCGTTGACTTCCAACACGTTCAAATCCTAGGCCTAACACAGGCAATCGGTGAAATTCAGGCACATAATGCAAATCTAGATAATCAAATTGCTGAATTGAAGAAGACTGTAGAAAAAATCCAGGAAGAGAATGTTGAGCTGAAGACGTTCGTCTGCGATCAGGCAGCTGAGTTAAGATCGATGCGCTCCCTCATTGAGCAGTTAATGAAAAATCTTCAGGCTCAGGGGGAGACATCCTGCCGTGATCAAGAAATTGAGAGGCCAAGAGAAGATGATGATGAGGACAATCAAGGCAATGATCCCCGCCCAAAAAGACAGAATGAGCCAGTAGATCTTTCTGCTGCTCAGACTTCTCAATCTGAGGGGGAGCCTAGTCTAGAAGGAGAAGTAGGAGGAGCTGGAGGAGAAGCAGGTTCTTCAAGGGCTTTGGATAGTGACATGATAGATGCACTGAAAGATATTGAGGAAGAGCTTATGGAATTTGATTTTGAAGATGAAGTTGAAGAGTTGGAGGAAGGTGAGTTCATTCCGGAGGAGGTCGTTGACTGGAAATCGGATGACGAAGTATTAGATGATGATGACAATCATGTAAATGAGGTGATAATCAATTCACAACCTGTTACGGAGCTATATGTGGGAAATAGTCATAATGTGATTGATATTGACTACATCAAGATAGCCTCAGTTGAAGATAAAGAACTTGAAGAGGCAGAGAAAGAGCCATCTAGAGCTGAGTTGATAAATCTTTGGTTTAAGAAGGAAGAAAAGAAAGATCAGCTAAAGATGAAGAAGAAAATGAGAGTTCCGGGTGCGGGAAGTTTTTCAGGAGGGATTATAAGCTGGTTCATTGACAGAGAACTGCAGCTGTTTATCTTGAAAAGAAGAGATGGCCTCCAATACTTGAGGCGAACCCTGAAAGCGTTCAATACACTGCCTAAGATTGATGTGAAGGAACTAGCATGGAAAGAACTTGTCAATATAGGCGAAGACCCGTACTCTGAAGTCATGGCGAAAATAATAAGAAAAGAGGGGCGTTCAGGAAAGTTTGAGCGGCTTAAGCCAAGATCGGGCAAAAGGGTTGAGGATGGATCAAGGATAGATCCTCATACTGGAAGACCTTGGGCCAGAATGGTGTATAAGCCAGTCAAATGTCTAATGAAAGTAACTATGAAATCGATGCCACAGAACATTTTGAGCAACATGAAATGGTGGTACGTCGATAATGACACTGCTGAAGCCGTCATGGAAGATCAAGACGAGAAGGTCATTTTGAAAGTATATGATCCACTGCATTTGATAAATCTATCAAAGGATGACCTGAAGAAGCTAAATGATCAGCCTATCTTCTTTATTGAAGCATGGAGATCTGAAGCCAGGAAATTCCAAAAGGTAGTTAAAGTTTGTATAGATGCTGGTTTATATGCAGGCAGTAGTATATATAGTTCTAGTACTTAAATTTGATGTAAATAATTAGAAGCTATCGTCAAGGGGGAGTCTGTTGGTACACCTTGTGTGACGATAGCAGTCTAATCGATCTAACATTTTGGGTTAACTAATATTCAGAGTATTGAGAGTTAACGAGTGTTTTGATATATATGTTTATATATGTTTGACTGTAATTGATTGTGTGTTTGAACTTGATGTAACATATTACAAGAAGTTCAAACATAAAGTTCAAAGATTAACTCGTTCATAAGGTAAAAACATAAGTTTCAACACTTAGGTGTTTAAGTGTTTTGGCTAGATTCGAATTATATAAGGGTAGACATTCGAATCTGTGATAGATTCGAATGTAGCCTTAGATTCGAATGTGCCCAGATTCGAGAGTGTCATTGTGGACAGACTCGAATGGGCCTTGGGCCAGATTCGAGTTTAGCCCACATCAGACTCGAATCAGGGTTTATAATTAAGGATAGACTCGAGTTATTATCAGAAAGCTTAAGGCGATCTCGAGTTTATCATCAGCTTTAGGTCCGTTTCGGAGAGAATCAGTTCGTAGGATCGTTCGTCAGTCGTTCGTTCAGCCTCTGATAGTCTCCGTGTTTCGTAGTTGAGAGTTATCCGTCAAACGGTTAACGAGGATTCCGCACTCGTTGACGGATCCGCGTCTAGATAGATCTCGTAGTGGTAGACCTTACAGATCTACAAAAAATGCCCCTAACTCAGGCTCTTCAATCACTTTGCCATCTTCAAATTCTACTCCTTTAGGCAAGCTGTGGTCAACTCCTTTAATTTCCACAGCATAATCTCCTTGTTCAATCATTATAAGGAGTTCTTCCCGCTCTGTGTCCTTCTTAGTTCTCCTAGCCTTTATTTTAGGATGTGTCACAAAGACACCTTCACTTACTTCTTTAGAGATCAGGCCAAGGTCCTTTGCTCTTACCATCAATTTCTTGACATATGCTCTGATTTCCTTAGCCGTTTCTGACTTTGATTCACTCAGGGCAACTGCCAGCTCAATCCATTCTCTCTACCCCATCTGTGCTACGTCAGTGTGGTCATATGTTTCCAATTCTGGGCCTGTTGCACCCATTCTTGTTTTTTCAGCTTCCACTGACTGCCTTTCCTTATTACAGGGACAGCTTTGACAATTGCTTCCTTGGCTAGCCTTCTTTCAGCAACATCGTGAAACTTTTTCTTTGCCAAGTTGTCAAAGTGGTATTGAGCTCTTGCATGAGGCACTGTAGATTTGGTCACAGAGACCGGAGTACCTTTTTCTACTTCCTTTTCCTTCTCCCCTGCTGATTTTCTAGCAGCTTCTATTATTTTCTTTTGCACCACCAGGGTAGACATTTTAATTTTCTTTGCTTCTTGGAGAGCAAAAGATTTGGCAGTTTTGGCAGATTCTTCTTCTTTTCTCATGACCTCCAGGGCTTGAAGCTGTTCTTCTCTAAACTCAAAGTACTTGTGCATAGGAAGACCCATCTCTTTAGCCCTGGCCTTGTGAAATTGAATTTCTACTTGTTCCTGCTGCATGGGATCAACATCTGCTTTTTCTTTTCCTTTAGCTGCTGCTGTAGTGATAGCAGCCTCAGGAATTTCCTCTTCTTCTTCTTCTTCTTCTTCTTCTGTTATAATTAGATGCCTTCTTTTACTGCTGGGCCTGTCCTCAGAGATGAATTCCTCCCCTTTAGACTGAGCAGGGTTTGGAAAGACAGCCTGAGTAGGCAGAGCAGCTTGAGAGGCACCTTCAGCTGTACCTGTTTCAAAAATATCTGCTGGCTGACCAGTTTGGATTGCAGACACTGGTATCTCCTTAGGAGAAGAAGTTTTCTCCCCCTTAGACTTAGTCTTCGAGGCAGATGACTTCTCCCCCTTTGAAGGAGATGAAGCAGCGACTTCAACACCTGGTCTGCCTGAAGACACAAAGTCAGCAGGCTTGCCAGCAGGTTTAGCAGAAGGTTTGGGACCAACAAGGCTAGTCACTAAGAAAGCCAAGTTATCCTTCACCTCTGTAAGCTGGGAAAGACAGGTCTGAAGAGAAGAGGAGTGGGAATCAGCAAGGGATGTTAGCTTTACAATATTTTCCCTATCAGTCGCTGTGAACAGCAGAGTTTGCAGCTGTGCAAGATGAAGTTCTAGAGAATCTTGCACATCAGCAAGGTCTGATGACACAGAGTTTGAAAGGGAGCCAATGAGATTTTGTAAGCTAGCCAGAGTGGCGGGAAGAGTAGAATTGCAAGAAGTAAGAAGAGATGACAGCTGTTGAGAAATTGCTGTCATTGAGGACACAGAGTCCTGTTGCATGGAAAGAATAGAGGAGAGGGATGTGGACACATGTTGCAGCTGAGTAGTGAGTGCTAACAGCTGTGGAGAGTGATCAGGTTGTGGAGTGGTAGGGAAAGAGGCCTTGAACGAATCAAAGAACCCCTGAAGCTGTGCAGACACAGAGTCTGATATGATAGAGGGGAGAGAAGACATAGAGGATTCTAAAGAACTAACTTTGTTGGTCAGCAACGAAAGCTAATCCTTCAAAGGCAGGTCTTTAGGAGATGGAGGGGTATGGGTAGACTGTTTTGAGTGGGTAGATGGAGAAGATGATGATGAGGCTGGTGTTTGAGGATGAGATGGAGAGGGAAGAGGAACTTTTGAAAGAAGCTCCATAGCCTGGGCAAAAGTTAGATGGCCCAGCTAGGAGGGGTCAAAGAGTCCTTCAGCAGCGGCTGTAGCTGCATCACCAGGAGAAGGGGTTGATGTTGAGGGCCTTTCAGATGCTGCTTGTGCTGCAACATCCTCATGAAGACCAGTGGTGGTTCCCTCTGCAGTGCCTTGGTTTAAAAGCACCTCATCATTGGGAGATGGGATATGCATTTCAACATCAGTAGTGGTGAAACCTGCTGATGGAGTTTGCATGAAGGGAGCAGCCTCACCAGAGGGATGGTGTGATCCCTGAGGTTCATCAGCTGTAGATGTTGGTCCCTCAGCAGCTGTTTGGTGTAGAACAGCTGTATCATGGGGAGCAGAAGTTTGAGGCTGAGCTGCTGATTGGTCTATACCAGCAGCGTGGGCACCTCGTGCAGACTCAGGGTGTGAGGAGATTTTAGTGGGGGACAGTGTGGACACAGTATGGAGTGGAGAGGACTCCTGTCTTTCAATATCCTCAGCCTGTTGGGAGGCTGGGATAGTTGATGTGGGTATCTCCGTTTGTACAACTGGTTCATGTTGGGAGGAACCAGAGGGTCTAGGCTGACTCTGGGTAGACTCAGATTGGAGTGAAGCAGGCTCCAAATGAGCTGAACCTTCTCCCAAAATAGGAGAGGCAGCAGGGGTTGCTTCTTTTTCAACTGAACCCTGTTGAGAGGGAACAGAGGAGGTGGTTGGTTTAGCTGATTTCTTTTTGGAGATGGATTTTCTATGATAGAGGATGGATGGAGTGGGTGAGTGGGGAGAGGAGATGAGAGGGTCAGACTGGACAGGTTTTGAGACTGGGTCAGAAACAGGTTGGTTGGCCTGTTCCATAGTCTCAGATGCCACAGAGGCACCAGCCACAGAGGCTAAAGGTACAGACTCAGGCTGAGCTGATTTGGCCTTCTTTTTCACAGGCCCAGCTTCAGCAGTTGCCAGGGTCCTCTTAACAAGTTTGGACCTGGCTTTGGATTTTGTTGCGGGAGCAGCAGCTTCTGGATCCACCCTCACAGCAGAGGGTCCTTCCACCAAACCTAACAACCTCCTCATTGGTGTGGATAGAGGAGGCTCATTTTGAAGTACAGGAGTATGGAAAATTCTATTCCTTATGACAGGGAATGCAGCAGACTTAAGTAAGGGCTGAGAGTTGTATAGTTGCTCACCACAAACATGGCTGAAAATGAGGCTTAGAAACCTGGGATAACGGACAGCAGCTGGTCTTGGCTCTTGCTGCACCAGGTTCCTCAAGTTCACAAAGATCCACTTAGCCATATCAAGGGTAGTCCCATCCACTAGCTGTAGGACTATTGGAACTTCATCTCTACTCAGTTGGTCAATTGAACCAACTTTGCTGCTGAAGCTCATCATCACCGAAGCAAACAGAAAGCTGTAGGTAGGAGACAAATCCTTCCTATACAATGTTGCTCCAATTTTGGGTTCTGCTACACCACAGAAGCGTAGAAGATTTCCCATTTGCTCGTTCTCAGGCTGGGGCAGATCATATGACTCAGCAACAGGCAGATGAAGAACCTCCCTCAGAGATCAGCTGTTATCTCAATGGTTTGAGTCCCATTAAGAATAGTCCCTTTAATGACTGTGGTGTTGGGGTTGTAAGAACAGGTGTACCAGAACTCATACACCATCTCCTGGTACAGGACACCAGGAGTTGCAGTCATAGCATAGTTCAACGGATGAACTTGTAGAAACTCCACCATTTGATCGTAACCTTTCCCCACATAGTTTTTGGGGATAGTAAGGTTTGCAACGTAGTTTGTGGGTTTGATGGTCAGCATTGTGGTGACTGATGAGTGTTTGACAACATCATCACCAACGAACACTAGAAGAAAGGGATTAGGTCTGTGAGCCATTTGGAGAGTTTTGAGGTTTTGAAGAAGCAAAAGACACTTAGTCGATTTTTAGGGTTCTTGAGGATTTCTGGAAATGATGAGGAAGATGAAACAGTATTTTGGTATTTATAGGATTTGAATGTGAGTGTGTATGAGAGAGAAGGTTTTGGGCGGTTTGATTTAAAAAGGTGTTAACGGAAAACGAAACGGTTGTCCATGTCAGACCGTTTGTCAGACCACTTGAGTCCTTTTTAATCACTTACACACGTAATCCACATTATCCGCAGTAATTAAGTTAAATAAAACCTTAATTAAGTAACTTAAGTTTGAAGAAAGGTAATTAAAATTTTTGGTCTAAGCTGTTGGTCAACCCTGTGATGACCAAGGTCATCACAAGCTGTTCAATCTTCAAGCTGTTCATTTTTCAAACTGTTCCTTCAGCCTGCTCTCTTTTGTAAGAGCAGGTTGTGTTCAATAGTTGAACAGGTTACAAGACAATGGCTTGTAAGACAGTGTGAAGAAGTGGACAAGTTGAAGATTGGACCATCAGAGCAGGCTGGACGAGTAAACTAATTTTGTTCAGCCTGTTGTATGCTCAAGCTGTTCAAGTTTTTTAGACAAATGACTAAGTACAGAACATGTATAACCTGTTCTGTCTAAGCTGTTCTGAGAAACTTGAGCAGTGTGAAACACACAGATTTTTAGACCTTTGAGAAACACTTAGTCACTCTTGTTTAACATGCCCAGCTTGCTGACAAGGTAATTAAACCTTATTTCATCCAGAGGTTTGGTGAAAATGTCTGCAAGCTGTTCATTTGTGGAAATAAAACTTACCTCCACATTACCTTTCTGAATGTGATCCCTGATGAAATGATGTCTGACTTCAATATGCTTTGTTCTAGAATGAAATACTGGATTGTTGGAAATGGCTATGGCACTTGTGTTATCACACAGAATAGGAATTTTCCTATACACAAGCCCATAATCTTCAAGCTGATGCTGCATCCACAGAATCTGTCCACAGCAGCTTCCAGCAGCAATGTACTCAGCTTCAGCAGTAGAAGTAGACACAGAGTTCTGCTTCTTGCTACACCAACTTATCAACTTACCACCAAGGAGTTGACATCCACCTGTTGTGCTTTTCCTGTCTAGCCTGCAGCCTGCAAAATCAGAATCTGAATAGCCTGTTAGTTCAAGGCTGGAGTCTTTGGGATACCAAAGACCCAAACCTGGTGTACCCTTCAGGTATCTGAAGATTCTTTTAACAGCAGCTAGATGAGATTCCTTTGGATCAGCTTGGAACCTAGCACACAGACAGGTGGCAAACATAATATCAGGTCTACTAGCAGTTAAATATAGCAAGCTCCCAATCATGCCTCTGTAAGCTGTTACTGAAACAGCTTTACCACTGGCATCAGTATCCAATTTTACATTAGTTGCCATTGGGGTTTTAATACGAGAACTTTGATCAAATTTGAACTTTTTCAATAGATCTAAAGTGTACTTTCTTTGATTTATAAAAATTCCAGTTGAGGTTTGTTTAACCTGTAATCCTAAAAAGAAAGTAAGTTCTCTCATCATACTCATTTCATACTTGGATTTCATGAGTAATGAAAAATTCTTGCACAACTGCTCATTAGTAGAACCAAATATTATATCATCCACATAAATTTGAACAAGCATAATGTCAGATTTCACTTTCTTTATGAACAGTGTAGTATCCACTTTACCTCTGGAATACCCATTGCTCATAAGGAACTCGGTAAGAGTGTCATACCAGGCTCTAGGGGCTTGTTTGAGACCATAGAGAGCTTTGTCCAACTTATAGACAAAACCTGGATGTTGTTCATTTTCAAAACCTGGAGGCTGCTTGACATAAACTTCTTCTTGCAGCTTCCCATTAAAAAATGCACTCTTCACATCCATTTGAAATACCTTAATGCTCTTATGAGCAGCGTAGGCTAGATACAAACGAATTGCTTCTAGTCTGGCCGCAAGAGCAAATGTTTCATCATAATCAATTCCTTCCTCCTGTCTGTAGCCCTGAGCAACCAGTCTTGCCTTATTTCTAATGACATGACCTTGCTCATCCATCTTATTCCTGAAGACCCATTTAGTGCCAATTATAGTTTTACCTTTAGGAGCAGGGACCAGCTTCCATACATTGTTTCTCTCAAACTAATTGAGCTCTTCTTGCATGGCAGTGATCCAATTGGCATCTTTTAGTGCTTCATCAACCTTCTTTGGCTCCATCAGTGAAACAAAACTAGAGAACATACAAAAATTCCCTAAGCTGTCCCACCGTGTTTGTATCCCTTTGTTGATGTCACCAATTATTTGATCATTGGGGTGACACCTGATCCACTTAGGATCATTTTTCAATGATGATTCACCTGAGTTGTTAACATCTTCAGCAGGTCCTGTTGAACGGCTCTCAAGATTTTCAGACACACTGTTGTCTTGAGCCTGTTCACTTGTTGAACATGTCTGACCACTGTTGAATATATCAGCAGTAGAACTAGGAAAATCAGCATTGATAGGTTCAGGACATGCAGTTGTAATTAAGTCAGTACACATATTCACACAGGGTGTATTGACATAATCATCATCATGTCCATCATGATTAACAGGTTCCACACTGGGTGTAGTGGAAGCTTTTGAGTCCTCTTCATTGTTTGAATGCATCAGATCATCAAAGTTAAGTTCTCCTGAAACTGATTCAGGAACAGCTTTGGTGAAAGCATTCTTGGACTCTTCAAATGTGACATTGATAGATTCATCTATCACCTTTCTTTTGTTGTTGTATACTCTGTAGGCTTTAGAGATAGCAGAGTAGCCAACAAACACACCTTCATCAGCTTTAGGTTTAAACTTTGTCAGTTGCTCCCTCTGATTCAGAATGAAGCAGGGACACCCAAACACATGGAAGTAACTGACATTTGGTTTCCTTCCTTTGAGCAGCTCATAAGGAGTCTTGTTCAACCTTTTTACCACTAAGGATCTGTTTTGAGTGAAGCAGGCAGTGTTGACAGCTTCAGCCCAGAATGATGAAGGTAAACCTGATGCACACAGCATGGTTCTAGCAGCTTCAATAAGAGTTCTGTTTCTCCTTTCAGCAACTCCATTTTGTTGTGGAGTTCTTACAGCTGAAAAGTTTTGAGTGATTCCTTTCTTTTCACAGAAGTCTTCAAGAGTACTGTTTCTGAATTCAGTACCATGATCACTTCTAAGCTGCTTCACTTGAGCAGAAATCAGCATCTCCATCTTTTTCACAAATCCAATAATTTCTTTAGCAGCCTCTCCTTTGCTCTTCAAAAAGATCACCCATGTGTACCTGGAGAACTCATCAACCATTACTAGAGTGTATCTTCTTCCTCCTAGACTTGGGACATTTACAGGTCCAAACAAGTCCATGTGGATTAAGAAGAGTGGAGTATCAATAGAGAAATTATGTTTGGATTTAAAAGATGTTTTCCTCTGCTTGCCTTTTTCACAAGCTGTGCAGAGTTTATCTTTAACAAAGGTTATAGAGGGCAAACCTGTCACCAACTCTTTCTTACAGAGATTATTGATGTTCTTGAAGTTCAGATGTGACAGCCTTTTGTGCCATAACCAGTTTAAGTCTGCATTTGTTCTTGTGAGAAAGCAGGTTTCAGTTGTGGAATCAGCAGATTGCATGTCCACAACATATACACCTTTCTTTCGTTGAGCACATAGCACAACTTTGCCTTGGGGATCCAATATGTAACCCAGGTGCTCATCAAAGTTAACCTTGTAGCCAGCATCACACAGTTGGCTTATGCTAACAAGGTTATGTTTTAGTCCAACCACATAGGCTACTCTTTTGAATACTGCAGCACCAGCTTTAAGAGTTCCATATCCCTCAGTGGATCCCTGTACATCGTCACCAAATGTGACTTTTGGCCCTTTTTCAGACCTGAGATCACTCAGCAATTCTTTACAACCTGTCATGTGCCCTGAGCAGCCACTGTCCAAGTACCAAACCTGGGAAGGTTGTTTTTCCTGCAGAGTGATAAGAGAAATATTAGTCATTTTTAGGGGAACTCATCACAGAGATGAGTTCTCCTACTTCATCAACATTTGTTGATGGACTTATAATATCCACACTAATATTCCCAATTTGAATGGTGTCACCTTGGATACCATTTTTATTGACTGAGATGTTTCCAACACTGCTTGTAACAGCTGTGAGAGAACTATCAGAGTCAACAGGCCTCATGTCCTCAGGTTCCTTTGGCCAGATGTGTCTTCTTCCCACATTTATAACATTTTCTCTTATTAGGATTTTTGAAAGAAGAACTTTCAGAAACACATTCTGAGTTATTTTTGTTGATTCTTTTAGCAGGTTTAGCAAATTTATTACTATTTGATGAATCAACAGCTTGTGTGGAGGATTCAAAAGTCACAGCTTTGTTTGTCTCTTCTTTCCTTCTTTTAGGAGGACAAATGTCAAAGACAGGAAGCTTAATTGGCTTTTGAACTTCCACAGGTTTGGGGAACTTATTCCCATGTTTCTCAGGTTGAGCAATGGCTTTGCCTTTGTTTCTACTGAGACGTGATTTATGCTGCCTATCAACATAATCATTGTTTCTGGTTTTGAAAAACTTATTTTCATGTAGAACCAGTTTACCACTATAATTAGTAAACTTATTAGAAATCACAGCAGGTTTGCTTTCAACATGGGACTTGCCCTTGTTGAAAACAGACTGCTTAACTTTTGAAAACTTGTTTTCAAAATGTTTAGCATCAAAAGGATTATTATGTCTTTTACCATCAGCTTTGGACACAGAACCTGGTTTGTCAACAGGTTTAGTATCCATAGTTGTAGTTTGAACATGTTTTCCTTTCTTTTGCTTGTGTGAATCAGCAGAACACTTAGCAGGCTGGATTGATGGAGAACATATTCCAACACCAGCTTTTGAGCTAGGTTCACACGAGCTGTCAGTGTTTTGAGGCCTGACAAAATTGTTTGTTGAAATTAGTTTACCATTCACTTTTTGAACAAAAGTGTTTGGAAGCTCACCAAGAGTGGATAAATCTTCTTTAAGATTATTAATTTCAACAATGGAAGCTGCTGTATCAAGATCCCCTCCAAGATAGGCTTGAATTTGTGCAGGGATCTGTTGACTTATACAATGGCTGACTTTTTGTGCAGATTGGCACCAAGAGTCAACTATCTTTTGAAGCTTAGCATGCTTTGTATCTGTTTCTCTCTTTTCTTCCAGTAAAATAGAGTTGATGTGTTTTAATTCATCAAGCTCAATTTCCAACTTATGGAAACTGTCCAGTTTACTGGATTTTGTTTTAAGATCAGTTTTAAGCTTGGAGATTTCAGATGATAAAGCATCATGCTTCTCAACAGCAGCTTTCAAATCAACTAGCATATATTCAAACATCTTAATCTTTCTTCAGAACTGTAAGCCATAAAATTTTGTACCTTATACATCATTGTAGGATTCCAGTTCTCTAAGCTGCTAAATCCTTCAGCTTCAGCCATATCCTGTTTGAAACTTCTTGTTGATTGGACATCAGTGTTGGCCATCAGACATTGATTGTCTTCTTCATCAGATGATGAATCAGATTCCTCCCAATCACAAGTCTCTGCCATGAGTCCCTTTTGGCGGTTGGAACCCACTGAGTTTTCCAACTTCCTCAGCTTAGCCATGGCCATATGGTACTTAACCCTATAACCATCATCCTTGTTTGTCTTGTATGGTTTGGATGACTGACCAACAGCTTTTGACACACAGTCAGCAGCTATATGGCCAGTTTTGCCACATTTGAAGCACTCAGCCTTGGATTTATCAAATGCCTTCTTTTTGCCAGCACCTGAACTTCCTTGCAGCATGTTTCTTCCAAACCTTTTCTTGTTGAACCTTTTGACAAGCATAGCTATCATTTGCTCATCATCCTGTTCAGCAAGATCTGCATTATCTTCCTCATCTGACACCTCCTCCTTGTCATCATCCTGTTGATCAGGTTGAGTGAACATATCACTCACCTGACTCACAGACTGTCTCACATTAGCCACAAAGGCTGCACCTCTTTTAGACATCTCCAAGGCATTTCTCTTCTGTTGCCTTGACTGTTCATCATTTAGTAAAGATCCATACAAGTTGACAAGATCCATACTTCTGATTGTTCCTGAATTTCTTAAAATTGTTGAAAAGTAATTCCATTCTTTAGGGAGGATGTCCAAAAACTTGTTCACCAGAGTAAGGCTGTCCTTAGTGATCCCAACAGCTTTGAGATCATTCACAAGAGCAGTAAACCTGGTGTAGGTTTCTGTGAGAGTCTCCTTTGGTTTTGCAAAGAAGAGTTCATATTGTCTAACAAGATTGTTAATCCTGTTATCCAGTGTGATTGTGGGTCCATCATAGACGGTACACAAAGTATCCCACATCTCCTTGGCAGTCTTCATCTTCTCAACCTGTTTGAAAACATCATCAGGCAAGGAGATGACTAGATTGTTTCTGGCTTTTGCATCAAGAGCCACCAATCTTTTGTCTTCATCAGACCATTGAGCTTTTGCTTTCTCAAATGTTCTGATCTCAGGAGCTGCTCCTTCAACAGCAGGAGTTATTGTTGTAACAGAAGTTGGCACATAAGGACCCTCCATTACAATTTCTGGTAGTTGTACATCCAGATTCTCTAGGTAGAGCATCATTCTGCACTTCCAACCAGAAAAGTTCTGATGATTGAACTTTGGAGGTTTGCCCATTGAGCCATTGTCATAATATGAGGAATTTGCAGCACTGTTGTCCATGGAAACTTGGGAGAAAAAGAGATCTAGAATGACACACTCTAAACTGCTCTGATACCAGTTGTAGGTCCCGTGAGGTTCCCAAAGTATATAGCTTTAAGCTGTAGAGGGGGGTGAATACAGCTATTTAAAAACCACACACTATTTTCTCAATGTTTGTATGTATTATTAACAAACTGTTAATTACAAACAAGCTTGAATGCGGAAAGGTTCAAGCTGAGATGACAGATACAACAGTATGTTCACTAGTCTAAGACAAACTCAAACTAGATTACAATGAATACACTCACTGATAAGCACTCACTATGTTTACAAGACTTAGAGGAACAGCTTAAGTAGAACAGCTTAGACACAAAGAAACTGTATTACACAAGCAGGCTTGCATGCATGAAGAATATACTTGCACGTTCACTCTTGGCTTCAGCACTTAGCTTTTTGGCTTGATCTTTCTGACCTTAGAAGCTTCCTTTTATACTCACTCAGAGGATCTAAGAGAAACTTCTTCATTGGACGGAATGAAAAAGGAGAAGTCTTGTTTGAAAAGACAACATAACTTTTCTGCACTTTTCTGAAAAGCAGACTTGTCTTCACATGTGCAGAACTTTTGTCTTTTCACTTTGTCTATTATTGTATTGTCTTTAACTAATTAAGGAATGTCAACTTTGCGTCTTTCTTCCTTGTAAAGGCCTATTTTGATATAAGAAAAAGGTCTGTCACCCTTTTTCAAATAACCTTTTGTCTTCATGTAACAGAACAGCTTGGACAGGCTGAGCAGTTCTGATTTCCACTTTGTCTTCGACTTTGTAAACTGATCTTGTAGTCAAAAACAATACATGAGGTCTTGGAAACACATTCCATAAAGTGTTTAGCTTGTTCACAAAGAACGGGTTCTGTTCACAAAGAACAGAACACTTGTAAGATGCCCAAGCTGCTCACCAGTATAGAGCAGCGTAGACAGTTTATGTCCAGCCTGTTCAGCAGACAGAGCAGCTTGGACAAACTGTCTTAGTTGCAACACATGCAATACGTAGAACAGCATTGGACTGATATTACAAATCATTTTCAGGTTTCAATAAGGCATATAACAGGCCTTAAATTCAACCTTCAAATGCATCAACAGGTTTGATTAGTAATCTCCCCCTCAGATGCAGAACAGGTTTGACTGAGGCCTTTTTGTGCCTAACAACCTCCCTATATATATATATATATATATATATATATATAATATGGTTCGTGTGAGTACCTAAAAAATGCAGAGTACCGTGAGTACCTGTGAACACACGGATTTCAGATGTGAACTTGCTCCGAAGTTTTTTTTTTTTTTGAATTTTTTTCATATTCATTTAGATACAAATAATATAAGGCTATTTGTAAAAAAAATTATATACATTTACACTTTCTATCATCTTAAAAGTCATGTGAACGTGAAAAAATTCATGTGAACTTGCTTAGTTGTGAACACACGTTCACAACAATGCAGTTCATGTGAACACACACGTTTCACATAGTTTTAGTGTGTATTTAGGTGTGATTTTTTTGCAAGTAGTCTTATATTATTAGTTTAAACATGATTATATGAAAAAAATTTTCAAAAAAAATGATTTTAAGCGAGGTACCTCCGGTACTCCGCAAAACTAGTGGTACTCATTTGAACCCAAATCTATATATATATATATATATATATATATATATATATATATATATATATATATATATATATATATATATATATATATNACACTGTGTTGTTGTCGATGATAAATGACTCCGAAGCTTATCACACATGTCTCTATTCATGTTTCATATCGCAAGTAGAGCCTAAGAATGTGCAAATGGCACTTAAGGATAACTCCTGGGTTGAAGCGATGCAGGAAGAACTTTCGCAATTTTGGAAACTAGAAGTGTGGGAGTTAGTTCCATTACCTCGAGGGGAAGTTGCCATAGGAACCAAATGGGTTTAAGTGCAAGAGAGATGATCGGGGTCATAGTCCGGCGCAACAAAGGCTAGGTAGTTTAAAGGGTGGCATCCAAGAGGAGGAATCGACTTACAACGGAGGTATTTTGCACCAGTAGCAAGGGCCTGGAAGCCATTAGGTTGTTTTAGCTTTTCCCTCTTCAAGGGCTTTAAGGTATATCAATTAGATGTTAAGGTGCTTTCCCTGTACTGGAAAAGTGGAAGGAGTTTGGTATGTAGAACAACCGCCCGGATTTACAGATCCAAAATATCCTGATAGAGTATATTGCTTAGATAAGGCTCTATACGGATTGCATCAGGCACCTAGGGCGTGGTATGAGACTCTATCCAACCATCTTTTAGAAAACGGTTTTGAAAGGGGTAGGATAGATAGTACTCTGTTTGTTAAGAGGAAGGGAGAAGACTTTATCTTGGTACAAGTGTACGTCGATGATATCATCTTTGGATCATCAGACGAATAGATGTGCAAAGATTTCGAGAAGGTGATGAAGTCTAAGTTCGAGATGAGTGCTATGGGGGAGTTGAATTTCTTTTTGGGGTTACAAGTTGACCAGAAGAAGGAAGGAATGTTTATCACAGACGAAAGTATGTCGTATTGACAATATTGGAACGTTCGGGATGGAAAGGAACAAAATTGACTGCCCATTGCAGCACCCGATTCAAGTGAATCACAATCTCGCGAACCGGACTAAAAGTGATACCGATGTGGACCCGACTTTATATCGGGCATGATTGGATTCACTTATGTATTTAACTGCTTCAAACCTGAAACAATCATGTTTGCTGTGTGATTTGTGCTAGGTTTTCAAGCTAATCCCGAAGGAAGATGCACATGAAAGCTGTGAAGAGGATTCTACGATACCTCAAGTCGAAACCGAAGCTGGGACTTTGGTATCACGCGGAGGGAGATCTAGAGTTGGAGGCGTTCACGGATTCTGACTACGGAGGATGCAGCTTGACGCGCAAATCAACAACTGGAGGTTGTCAGTTCCTAGGAGGGAGATTGGTATCCTGGCAATGCAGGAAACAAACATCGGTAGCCGTGTCAACGTGCGAGGCCGAGTATGTTGCTGCTGGTAGTTGCTGCTCACAGGTTCTGTGGATACAACAACAATTGCGGGATTACGGTTTGGCTTACACTCAAACTCCTATTAGGATAGACAATCAGTCTACTATCTCTATAACTAATAATCCAGTTAAACACAACAAAACAAAGCACATAGACATTAGGCATCATTTTATTCGTGATTGTGCTGAAAAGAACTTAATCAAATTGGTAAAAGTGGCAACAGAAGATAATAATGCAGATTTATTTACCAAAGCATTTGATAAGTCACGGTTTGAATATTTAATTCAACTAAATGGAATGCGCAACCCAGAGTAATTTGGCCTTAGTAGTAGTTTATTTCCTTTTATAGTAGTAGTAGTAGTATTTCTTTCTTTTTATAATAAGTCTGCTAATTTAGGATAGTTTCTATTTTTAGTAAGTTTCTATTTTTAGTAAGTTTCTATTTTCAGTAAGTTAGTAGGTTATCTTATTTTATTGCTATTTCTTTATGAAAAACAAAAGAAAAAAGAGAGAAAATCATAAAAAATACAAAAAAAAAAAGAGAATATCAGAAAAGGAGTTAAGTCTTAGAAGCATAGGTTCAAAGTGACGAAAATTAGCACAGTCGTTACAAACTCTAAGTGTTTAGGCTTTCACACATAATGCAACTAAATTTTAAGTGTTATACTTTAGTTTAGTTTGATGTGTTGGTAGGCATAATACATATAGGAAGTCTCAAGGAAAATAAAATACTCAAGAAAAAGTCAAACGTGTCACTAACTTAGATGTATGACCAATCAGTCTTAATTTTTATGTACAAGACATACAAACTTTGAGTCTAAATGAGGTATGCAAACTTTCTGGGGATGTATGGCAACATCATATACATCTTAACATGGAAAGAATAGAAATATCATACAAAATTGAGAGTCGAAAACATGTAACTTTGTTGTACGTAAGTACAGACCTGTTGCCTCTGTTTAGATTCGGTTAGCAAGATATGTCGCTTTGTTGTACGTCGGTACATACCTGTCACCGCTGTCTTGCTAGCTTTAAAAATAAACCTTAAGTCGAACTAAAACACTTTGTTGTATGAAAATACAGACCTGTGTCCGATGTTTGTCTTTTAAAGAAAGTTTGCAAATACCAACAAGTTAGAATCTTTGTCTGTGTGCCTTGATCATAAAAGTATGTCTATGTCTGAGTCACGTAATATAATTTCATGATAAATAAAAATGCCAAGGGATATTCCAAAATGTAGAATGTTTAAAGGGGTAAAATACCAACAATCGGCTAAATAGGTATTTCACGACAAACAATCAAAGGAATCAAAAATTCCTAAGTGTGAAAGTTTAAGTACTGAAAGTGAGTCTCTGACATCGCTATCTGATTGAACCTTTCGTAGACTATACTCATCAAAAATATGTTGTTTAGTATTTAGCTTAGATTGTCGATTTTAATAGGTATAGCTTAAGTCTAAGTTAAATGTTTGGTCAAAATTTTATTTTATTTTACCTTAGTTTATTTTATTTTATTTTAGTTTTTACTTAGGTAAAAGGTAAAAAATTACTGAGGGTGCATTCATAGTTGGATAAAATAAACACTGCGTGAAAATCATGTGCTTAGGGTAAAAGAGTTGGCATAGTTTATCTTGTTACACAATACCGTTGAAAAGGTTGAAAAAGTTGAAGTTTAGTTCAAAATTTTCGAAATTTTTCTAAGTATTTGGTGTTATTCGAGTTTAGTACAGACTCGATATGGTGTGGTTTCGAATCTGTCAGTAGATTCGAGTCTGGCCATAGATTCGAAGGTAGGTGGTATATATAGGTTAACAGTGAAGTCATTAACTCCTTACTGTTTTCGAATCTGTATCCTCGAATCTACTGTGGCGATTTCGAATCTGTTGCTCGAATCTACCGTTTCTCTCATAAACGACAATTTGTCGAGATTATTGCTAAGGAGTTCGATTCTACTGTTGTATCTAGGTATAATCAACTTGATTGTACAAGATTCATGTAGTTTTATACACCATTTTAGGCAAAATCATCGATTTATTGAAGGATTAAGGGTCTAACTAGTGTGTTCAAAAATTACAAAGTTTGGACCGATAAATAGTCAAATTAAATGCACATATATGTGATTAGTAACTAGTAGGAC
Organism: Centrapalus pauciflorus; assembly: GCA_020465985.1. Classification (NCBI taxonomy): domain Eukaryota; kingdom Viridiplantae; phylum Streptophyta; class Magnoliopsida; order Asterales; family Asteraceae; genus Centrapalus; species Centrapalus pauciflorus. Next base: position 164,328 of record JAANYP010001348.1, read on the forward strand.
TAATGAATGTAATTTTCTAAGTCCAAAAAGGTTAAAATCAAGAGATTTGGTGTTTGAGTAGGGTCGGCGGTTCGAATCTGTTCCTGAAGTTTCTCGAATCTGTCATTAGACTCGAGTAGGACACTAGATTCGATTATGTCATCAAACTCGAAAGGGAGACTTATTCGAATCTGTCTTTTACTTGCATTATTTAATTTAAATTTTATTAAACTTGTAGAAATTTAATTGTGTTGGATTTTGTACTTAAACAAGTTCAAAATAAAACAGATTTGAATTTAAACAAGTTTATGATTTTTAACGAATCTCATAGTTTGTTTATTGTGCAGATATGGCTGTACGAGATTTTGTGCCGAAGCACAATATGGTCCTTCATCCTGATCATCATATCCCTGAGGCGCAGGGATTCAGACAAATGTTGGATTTCCTAGTAGAATCTAGGATTGGTTTTGCTTTGTCCCATAATGTTCAGCTTGTTCTACCATATATTCGTCAATTTTATGATCACCTTCAGGTAGACTGCTCGGTCACCCCGACAGTGCTAAGAACTCGAATAGCTGGACAACCGTTAGTGTTTTCCGCGGATATGCTGCGTCAGGTGTTGCATCTGGGTTCACAAGAAGAAGAGGCTGGGCCTACTGATTTTCCACTGAGTATTAGGCAGGCAGCATTTCAGAGAATGGGTTATAGTCTCGATGTGACGAAGGTTTCGTATATGAAGAGCGGGCTAATCGGCCAATGGAGATTTCTGGCTCATGTCTTTATGGTCTGCTTTGCACCAAAGAAAGCCGACTTTGACTATATGGTCTCGAAGATCCAGTCTGGGATTATCGCGATAGTGTATAATCGACCATACAGTTTCTCAGAAATGTTTTTCTCCGAATTTTTTCATCAGATCACCGCTCCAGAAAATCAACAATTCCTGCTATATCCACGATTCATAATGATCACGATCAGGCATTTCTTGCCGAATCTGCCTCAGTCGAATGAGATTCAAAGCGTTGCTGTAATGGATAAGAGGATCTTTGCTGATTGTTCCTCGCACAGAGGAAGATTGACTGTTCTAGTTGAGCGTCCGTTGTTTGGAGCCATCTTGGATAGGAATTTTGAAGCCCCAGAGATTGCCAACTGGGCAAGGGAAGTTGAAGTTCGAGCCAGGCAGCCTTCACAACAACAACAACAACCACAGCCACCGCGTGCACAAAGGCGAAGACAAAGAACCTCTGTGAGTCAAACTCAGGCGTCTAGGCCTTCTACCAGTCAGCAGCCAGAAATACAAGAAGCAGGGCCTTCAAATGTTCCAAGCGAAGCTGAACAATTGTGCCAAACTCTTAATGAAATCTGGGAGGCAGGTCCTCATGCTAATGAAGATATAGCTGCAGCGTTAGTGGGTGAATTACTTGAGCCTCCTGAGGGAGAAGAAGATGTGTTGAGAGATGTGGACGAATATGTGCCAGAGCAGACTGGTATTGATGAGTCATCATCTGCATCTGAATCAGAGGAAATGGAGGAAATTGAAGTAGAAGCTCCAAAATCAGTGTCTACTGAACCTCATGTTCAAATAGGAACATATGGATCAAGGTTGGTAGTTAACGAAGAAGCTTCAAGGAGGCGAGTAATAAGGGAGGCTGATGAATCAGATTTTGAAGAAGAAGAGATTGCTCCTTTAGTGACGAGGCAACGGGCCAAGCGTCATCGATTCATGCAAGGATCATCTTCTGCATCAACAGATCAACTATAAATTCAGCAAACTCAAAACACTCAACCTCAAGAACCTCAGACAACCATTCCACCACCACCACCTCGCCATGAACCATATATTCCATCGCCAATCCTCCCAACTCCGATACAGTCAATTCCATCAACCACATCATCATATGCTGACAATCAACGATTTCTGTAGCTTAAAGCTCGTGTTGACTTCCAGAATGTCCATATCTTAAGCATAACTAAGGCAATCGGTGAAATTTAGACGCATAATGCAAATCTCGATAAGGAGAATGCCGATTTGAAAAAGATCGTGGAGAAAGTCCAGGAAGAGAACACAGAGCTAAAATCATTTGTAGCAGATCAGGCCGCAGAGATAAGGACGATGCGCTCCCTAATAGAGCAGTTAATGAAAAATTTACAGGCTCAGGGGGAGACGTCGTGCCGTGATCAGGAAGTACAAAGGCCGAGAGATGATGATGATGAAGACAATCAAGGCAATGATCCCAGCCCTAAAAGTCAGAATGAGCCAGTAGATTTTTCTGTTGCTCAGACTGCTCAATCTCAGGGGGAGCCTAGTCTAGCAGGAGGAGAAGTAGGAGAAGCGAGTTCATCTAAGCCTACAGAATTAGAGATTAGTGAGATGATCGATGCTCTTATGGATCTTGATGATGATCCGATGGATTTAGGTTTTGATTGTGAAGATGAAGAGCTAGAAGAGGGTGAGTTTGTACCTGAAGAGATAGTTGACTGGCAATCAGATGACGAGGTATGTGCTGATGACGATGATGAAGCTGATGAGATCATCGTACAACAGAATCCTATCACTGATACATACGTGATAGATGGGAATGATATTGTTAACGTAGAGGTTGTGAATGCTGCGTTAAATGTTGAGCCATCAATAGAGGAACCTGCCAGAGAACTAACAAATGAAGAGAAGAGAAAATTGTGGTTCAGAGCTGAAAAGAAGGAGTTAGAGCTTAAAACGAAAATGAGGGTGCCGGGTACTGGGAAGTTGTCTACGCGCATATTAAGCTGGTTCTTTGATCGAGAACTGCAGCTATTCATAATTAAGAGGAAAGACGGGCTTCAGTACCTGAGACGAACACTGAAAGCTTTCAATTCACTGCCAAAGATCGAGATCACAGCGTTAGCATGGAAAGATCTGATTAACATTGGCAATGATCCCTACGCAGACGTAATTGCAAGAATCATAAGAAAAGAGGGAAGATCAAGGAAGTTTGAGCGACTGAATCCAAGGGTTGGAAAAAGAGTAGAAGATCCTTCACGTATTGATCCTCTAACTGGGCGACCTTGGATGAGGATCCATTACAAACCAGTAAGATGTCTTAGGAAGGTGCCTCTCAAGCCTATGCCACAGAATGTCTTGAAGAATCTGCATTGGTGGTATGCTGAGACTGAGACAAGAAAAGCGGTCATGGAGGACTTTGAAGAAAAAGTTATTCTTAGAGTTTACGATCCTCTTCACCTGGTAAACCTTTCTAGAGATGATCTTCATATTTTGCATGCTTGTAAGATTTCTAGTGATGCTCATATGGATAGCGAAGCTAGGAAATATGAGAATGTAGTCAAAGTATGTGTTGAAAAAGGCTTGTATGCTGGAAGTAGTTTGAATAAATAATAAACAAAGTTCTTAATCAAATGTGTGAATTATTAGAAGCTATCGTCAAGGGGGAGTCTGTTGGTACATTCTGTGTGACGATAGCAGTCTAAGTGATCCTACATTGTGATTCTAGCAAGTGTTTGTTATATATGTTTGTATATGGTTGATAGTTATTATTGCTTGTGTGTTTGAACTTGATGTAACATATTACAAGAAGTTCAAACATAAAGATCAAAGATAAAAACAATCATAAGGTAAAAACATAAGTTTCAATACTAAGTTAAGTATGTTAAATACTAGATTCGAATTATATAAGGGTTGACATTCGAATCTATGATAGATTCGAATGTGGGACTAGATTCGAATGAAGGCAGATTCGAGAGTGTTAGTGAGGGCAAACTCGAATGGGCCTTGGGCCAAATTCGAGTTTGGCCCATAACAGACTCGAATTAGCCTCTATAATTAGGGATAGACTCGAAATATTATCAGACTTTTTGCAGAATTCGAGAGTGATTAAGCAAAACGCGATCTCGAGTTTATCATCAGTGTTAGTGCCGTTTCGGAGAGAATCAGTTCGTAGGATCGTTCGTGTGTCGTTCGTTCAGCTTCTGATAGTCTCCGTGTTTCTTGGTGAGAGTTGTTTCCGTCTACCCGTTAACGAGGATTCCGCACTCGTTGACGGTTCTGTGTCTAGATAGATCTCGTAGTGGTAGACCTTACATTAAGGCCGGCCGTATGTTGATTATTAGTCATTATATTGTGCTAACTATGTTATAAACTGTTTTAAGTTGTTTATAGTAACTCACCAGCTTCCCGTTGACAGTTGTTTTAAATGTGGATCTCAGGTGCGAGACCAAATGTGGACCTCATGGCAGACGAGCAGAGAACCGAGGGTCCCACTGGGGGACGAGTATCAGATGAGGAGTTCCCTAGGAGGTTACAGGTTGCCTATGAGAAAGGCCGTACTGAGGGTATGCAGTCTCTGACGTAGGGGACAGGAGGGACATGGGGTAAGGGTTCAGGAGCCGGACGATCGCGAGAGGCCGTCAAGGGATGCAGGTATAAGGAGTTTTTGGCTGCACATTCACCAGAGTACCACGGAGAGCCTGGGGTCGTTAAGGCCATGTATTGGCTGCAGGACATGGAGATGGCTTTTCGTATTACAGGATGCCACCCTGATCAGATGACGACATTCGCTAGTGCTCAGTTACGGACTAGCGCGCAGCAGTAGTGGCGGACTGTTATGGATATGACGGGAGACGGACCAGCGTATGAGATGACATGGAGCCAGTTTAGGGCCCGTTTTGAGGAGCAGTACTGTCCCGAGGACCGCAGAGCTCAGTTCGAGATCGACTTCTTGACATTGTTCCTGGGATAGCGATCAGTTGACGAGTACGAGAAGATCTTTATTGATCTGAGTTTGTTCGCACCGCTACAGATTAGCACAGAGTCGCGGAAGATTAACAGGTTCATGATGGGTTTGTGTAAGGAGATTCGGGAGTTCATTGACACTGGCTATATCCCGACTTATGCTAGGGCAGTTGAGTTGGCCCGTAGACGAGATAGCGAGTTATCTCGTAAAGATCCAGTGGTGGAGCAACCACGATTGGTTTAGTCAGCCGGACATGGTGGCTCTGATAAAGGTAGGGATAGAGATCGGGATAGAGATAGTCGTTCTAGCCAGCTTCAGCCTAGGGGTGACGACCGCCGGCGTACGGAGTCCGAGGGAGGGGATAGACAGAGGGATAGGTCTTCTCAGAGGTCCGATCGTAGGCCCGATGACATGGGCAGTCATTTTGGTGGGTCAGAGCAGCGGGGAAGAGCATCGAGTTCGGGGGCTGTTTCTAGGGAGCGGTTTTGTAAGAGATGCCGTCAGAGGCATACCGAGGAGTGCGATCCCTGACATGTGCCTTGCTTCCGTTGTGGCCAGCCGGGATATACTCAGACAGGGTGCACTTCCAGGGACCCGCTATGCTTTAATTGCGGGCGGCCTGGTCATTAGGCGAGAGATTGTACGGTTCCGTGGCAGGGAGAGTCGAGGCCACCGACACAGGGTCAGAGTTCAGCCGGTTCTTCCGCACGCAGAGATACCGTTCCGCCAGCCAGAGGTCGAGTTTTTCAGTTGACAGCGGAGGAGGCCCGAGAGACCGCTGATGTAGTGTCTGGTACGTTCATTTTGAACGGTCATAGTGCCCGAGTTCTGTTTGATTCCGGGGCGAAACCGTTCCTTTGTTTCTTTTGCCTTTACTGCTTATTTTACTGCTCAGCCTGTTGAGTTGTCAGAGCCATTAGTTATAGAGTTAGCTGATGGCAGTGCTTCTATAGTAAGGCACATTTATGCTCAGTGTGTGTTAGAGATAGACGGTTATCTGTTTAGGGTTGATTTGTTGCCTGTAGAGATCGGTAGCTGACGTGATAGTGGGTATGGACTGGTTAGCTTCTCAGCATGCTGATATTGCGTGTTCTAAGAAGATCATTCGGCTACCAGTTTCTGAGGATCGTGTGATCACCGTGTACGGAGAGCGCAATAGAGGTAGTGTTGGCCTCATTACTGCGGTTCAGGCTAGTCGTTATTTAGCCAAGGGTTGTTCCTCCTTCCTAGCGTATGTAGTTGATGCGAAGAAGGAGAAGCAGAGCATAGAGGCTGTTGATGTTGTGTTTGAGTTTCCCGACGTGTTTCCCGAGGAGTTATCTGGATTGCCGCCAGACCGACATGTAGAGTTCCTTATCGAGTTGGTGCCAGGTGCTACTCCTATTGCGCGCGCACCTTATAGCTTGGCTCCTACTGAGATGAGGGAGCTGATGAGTCAGTTGCAGGAGTTGTTAGACCGCGGTTTTATCTGGCTGAGTACTTCGCCGTGGGGTGCTCTAGTTCTCTTCGTTAATAAGAAGGACGGGTCGATGAGGATGTGTATAGACTACCGCAAGCTCAATAAGGTGACGATGAAGATCCGTTACCCTCTTCCACGGATAGATGACTTGTTCGACCAGCTATAGGGGGCTAGCGTGTTTTCGAAGATCGATATGCGTTCGGGGTATCACCAGTTGAAGGTGTATGATCAGGATACAGCGAAGACAGCGTTCAGGACCCGATATGGTCACTATGAGTTCCTGGTTATGCCGTTTGGGCTAACCAACGCCCCAACAACTTTTATGGACCTGATGAATAGGGTCTGCCATCCGTATCTTGATCGGTTCGTCATAGTGTTCATAGATGACATACTGATATATTCCCGATCAGTAAAGGAACATGTGGCGCATTCGCGAGAGATTCTTAGTGTGCTACGGTGAGAGAAGTTGTATGCGAAGTTCTCGAAGTGCGAGTTTTGGCTTTGGGATGTGTAGTTTTTAGGCCATGTTGTTAGCAACGAGGGTGTTTCTATTAACCCAACCAAGATTGAGGCAGTTATGAGTTGGGAGAGACCCCGGAGCGTAGCAGAGATTCGCAGCTTCCTTGGGTTAGCAGGGTATTACCGTCGGTTTATTTAGGACTTCGCTTTGATCGCCGTGCCGTTAACCCGTTTGACTCGCCAGTCAGTCCCGTTCGAGTGGACTGAAGATCAGGAGTTTGTATTTGATGAGCTAAAGCGTCGGTTATGTCAGGCTCCAGTGTTAGCCCTACCTGAAGGCACGAGTGATTTTGTCGTGTATAATGATGCTTCCGGGACATGGTTAGGGTGCGTGTTGATGCAGAGGGGCCGAGTGATTGCTTATGCTTCTCGTCAGCTGAAAACCTACGAGAAGAACTATTCAACCCATGATTTGGAGTTGACGGCTATCGCAACCGCACTGAAGATTTGGCGCCACTACCTGTATGGGGTTCCTTTCACGTTGTTTACTGATCACAAGAGTCTCCAGTAACTATTCAGCCAGCGTGACCTGAATATACGACAGAGACGGGGACTGGAGATCAAAGATTATGACTGTGACATATAGTACCACCTGGGTAAGGCGAATGTGACTCGAGTGACGTCTACCCTGATAGAGAGACTTTGGGAGGCACAAACTACAGGGATGCGTGCAGAGAATCACCAAAGAGAGCATATTCTGGGCCAGTTACAAGAGTTCGAGATAGAATCCCGGGGATTATACAGGAGACAGGGCCGAGTTTGGGTCCCTAGGGCCTGTGAGGTACGTCAGTTGATTTTGGAGGATTCGTGTAAGGTCACCACGTCTATGGATCGGATCTAGGCGTGACGTCGTCCAACTAGTGCGGAATCCTCGTTAGACGCTTAACAGATCGATCAGGCACGGAACACGGAGCTGAACACGATGCTAGCCGATGTAAGAACTGACGCCACACAATGTATTGCTCCATGAAACTCTCTGAAAACCTTTCTAGCTCGTACGTGCACAATACTAGCTCTGAAATTCGTATTCACTAAAAAATTGTGAAATAATCTGATTAAGTTCTATAATCAACTAAGTTCGTTTAGGCCCAAGCCCACGAACATAATTAAGTTGAAGCCCAACTCCTAGGAACTTAGTCTAACTAAGTTCGTATGATGTGACTTAAGTTCGTGGCTTTAGCCTTAAGAATTTATCTTCACATTCAAGAACTTATCTTTACACTCAAGAACTTATCTTTACAATCTAGAACTTAACATGCAAATGTAGTCATCATACACAATCATGAACTGACACACATGACTTCCTATTAATAAAGCCTTATCTATTATATATGACTATCTATTACATATCTAGACTGCTATCGTCACACAGGGTGTAGCAACAGTCCCCTTAACGATAGCTTCTAGTTAGATATTCATTAATCTACAGAACTAGGCTTATTTAAATCGCTACCTGCATACAGACCCTGTTCAATGCAAACTTTAACAACTTTCTGGTACTTCTTGCCTTCTGAGCTCCGACCTTCATGAAAGTGGATAAGCTGCTCATGAAGCTTCAGCAAGTCATCCCGAGAAAGGTTTACAAGATGCAGAGGATCGTATAAATTCAAAATCACTTTCTCGTCTTCGTCTTCCATTATTGCTTTGGCTGTCTCGTTGTCAACGTACCACCACTTCATGTTATTCAGAACGTCTTGTGACATAGTCTTCAACGAAATTTTCTTTACGCATATCTTTAAATCTTGCGAAGTCTGCAAATCCGTCCTTCCACCAGAATAGTCTTCTATCTTCATCAGCTTGGGTGGTGAATTGGATTTGCCTGCTTCATGGTCCATTTCCAAGAACTTATGCAAACTTGACATTCTCGTAAAATTTTGTGTTCACGAACTTAAATTATTTAATTTTTAAAATAAGTTTGAAATAAATCTTACGGACTTAAATAAGTTCGTATAACTTTTATGTTCAAAATTGATTTCCAAATTAAATTCGTTTTAATTTATGTTCGAGAGAATGCAAGTTCGAGAAACCCTAAATCGAAGTTCGAGAGTCTGACAAGTTCGAACCAAATCAAATTCGTGAAACCCTAAACAGACAACTTCGAATCCCTGACAAGTTCGAAATCACTGACAAGTTCGAGGAACAATCAAGTTCGAACCCTGACAAATTTGAGACTGCTTATGTTCATGGAGGAGCGTATTCTGACAAGTTCGAAGAACCCTAAAAACACCCCTTAAGTTCGAGAGCCGCAAGTCGTGAACGGCCAAAAATTCAACTTTTTCAAAAGATGAACTAAGATGAATGTTTGCCAATAAACTTGCTCGAAAAACTCTGAAAACTTCAAAAATACATGATTTATCCGATAAAACGCTAAGAAACCTTATGAATGTTCAACCAAACGTGACGAACACGAAGAACAATCATGATGACTCTGACACCACTTGTAAGGTCACCACATCTACGGATCGGATCTAGGCGCGACGTCGTCCAACGAGTGCGGAATCCACGTTAGACACTTAACGGATCAATCACGCGCGGAACACGGAGCCGAACACGATGCTAGCCGATGTAAGAATCGACACCACACGATGTATTGCTCTAAGAAACTCTCTGAAAACCTTTCTAGCTCGTACGTGCACAATACTAGCTCTGAAATTCGTATTCACTAAAAAATTGTGAAATAATCTGATTAAGTTCTAATTATAATCAACTAAGTTCGTTTAGGCCCAAGCCCACGAACTTAAATAAGTTGAAGCCCAACTCCTACGAACTTAGTCAAACTAAGTTCGTATGATGTGACTTAAGTTCGTGGCTTTAGCCTTAAGAATTTATCTTCACATTCAAGAACTGATCTTTACTCTCAAGAACTTAACTTTACAATCTAGAACATAACATGAAAATGTAGTCATCATACACAATCATGAACTGACACACATGACTTCTATTAATAAAGCCTTATCTATTATATATGTCTATCTATTACATATCTAGACTGCTATCGTCACACAGGGTTTACCAACAATTCGCGTAAGTCTCGCCTCACCATTCATCCTGGTAGTACGAAGATGTATCAGGATCTCTGCGTACTGTATTGGTGGCCTGGTATGAAACGGGACATAGCTGAGTTCGTTGAGCGTTGTCTGACTTGTCTATAGGTGAAGGGCGAGCATCAGAAGCCACATGGTCGGTTACAGCCGTTAGAGATCCCACAGTGGAGTTGGGAGCATATCACGATGGACTTTGTTACAAAGTTACCATGGACTCCACGTGGTTATGATGCGATATGGGTGATAGTTGATCGGCTTACGAAGACAGCACATTTTCTGCCAATCCAGGAGACTTATACATTGGAGCAGCTCACTCGAGTTTATTTGTATGATATTATCTCCCGACATGGAGTTCCAGCCTCGATAGTTTCTGATAGAGACGCCCGATTCACGTCCACCTTCTGGCAGAGCCTACAGCGAGCGTTGGGTACCCAAGTTCAGATGAGTACGACTTATCCGCATCTGTTCACCTGAGTTGAGATCCCGAGGATTGGGTCAGTTTTAGAGGGGAGGATTTGTAACATCCAGAGACTAACAGCAGGTTCGTGTAATTTATTTATTGGCTTTGGGAGTGATCCTAATGAGTTGGTGAAATTTAATTGGCTAATTACACGTGAGTTGGTAAAGTAGATTGCTATTGCGTGTAAATCTTAATCGGTTGAGATAATAACCGGTTTAGTAGCAATTATAGGTTTGGGGTTGTTTTAATGAGTTAACTAACATTCTGAACCCGATCTATTGATTTGAGATTAATTGGATTAATGGGTGTCTACCTAGTGAATATTGAGTATTGTACCCGTTTTAATTGGGTTTTGGACCCAAAACGTATATATATATATATATATATATATATATATATATATATATATATATATATATATATATATATATATATATATATATATATATATATCTGTGACCCTCTCCATTTCCTTCACTTTCCACAAACTCAAAAGGTGTATGTGTGTGTATGATCAACTGAAGGAGAGAGAGATTGAGAGAGAGAGGAAGAAGTCAGCCATAATCCCCAGGAGCTTGTAGCCTATCTCCATCCACAAAGCTTGAAGCTCTAATCCACGAAGTAAAAGCTCCCAAGTTTAGTAAATTCGTTGCTAATATATTGAGCTGTTGTATTACATAGTTAGAATTGATTTGGGGCTGAACTATAACCCTGGGAACTATGAAATCGAGTTAGGGATCTGATTCCCGTAACTGTATGAAAACAGAGCATGAACTGGTCTGTTCATCGACGCATCGCGGCCGCACTCCTTTGGTCGTGATCGCGATCAAGGGGTAGGCGGAGGGTGGTCGTTGGCAAGTAGAACGTGACCAAGATCTGGATCGCGGGCCAGTGATCCCGGGCGCGCTGATGTGAGTATGATCGCGATGATAGTGACATCGCGGGAGGCACCGCGACCGCGCTTCCTGGCCGCGATGAGAGGACCGCGACCGCAATCCCGATCGCGCTCCTGGCTGCGCTCGTTGGTCCTGACCTGTTGACTTGTGTTGACCTAGTGAGTCTAGTAGTATAGTTGTTATGCGTTCGTTAGCTAGTCGTTACATCGTAGTGTGTTTATTGTTGCCAGAAGTTATAGGCGAGCCTGGTGTAACATCCGGCACAAATCCAGGTTAGCAACTATGACCTAATCAGTATTTATTACCAAGTTATAACCTAATCAGTGGTTACTAGCAAATAATCAAGGTGATTAACAAAGTTCATAAGGAAATTCAAGTCAATTAGAAACAATTTCATCGTTGCGATGAATCGGCAAATTAATTAATCCGATCGAGTTGCGATACGAAGGATTAATTCAACTAGGTACATAATTAAATTAAGATTAGTGACACTAATCATTCATTAATACACTTAATTAACATTGATTTTGCAAGACTAAAACAATTAATGAAACAAAAGCATTTATAAGTATGGGTTAAGTGTTGATTTGACCATCCAACTTTTAGATTTTTCGATTTAGCCATTAAACTATTTTTTGTCTCGATTTAACAACTAAACTATGTTTTGTATACATATTTAGCCACTAAACTTTCTTTTTACTGATTTAGCCTCTGAAAATTGTCCCAATTTGGCCACTAAACTATCATATTTTTTTTATCGATTTAGCCATTAGATTTATTCATTTTTCCCAAAATAGAACATTAAACAAAGTTTAGTGGTTAAATCAGGACAACAAATAGTTTAGTGGCTAAATGAGATAAATTTGAAAGTTGGATGGTCAAAATTGGTACTTAACCCTATAAGTATTTTTGAAATTACATAAAAAGGAAAATACAAGAATACATTTTGAAATAATTATATACCAAAAAAACAGAAAATTACATCATTATTACCCTCCTATGGCCGGCCACCATAGGAGGTACACACCTTCATTTGACTTTTTAATATTTTATTGAATCAACCTTGCACCCTCAACATCATCTTTTTCATCCATGCTTATACAAACTTGCACACAACCTTCAAGTCTACATCAACTTTAAAGACATTTTTTCTCTATAAATAGAGACTCACATTTCTCTCATTCTTCACAACTTGAAAGATCAAAAATCTCTCTTCTTCCTCTCTTAAAAATCTGGCCAAGGGCCTTATAAACGGCCAAGATTTGCAACTTTTTGTTCTTCAAGTTTTCAAGGGTTCTTTAGTGCAACCAAGTTCAAGAACACTTCCTTCTACTTGATTTCATAGTCCTAACACATCAAAATAATTAAATACTAACCTATAATGTCTTATATTTATGTTTATATAAGTCTTGTATAATATATATAATCACCAACAACAACAAGTTTCATAAAAACTCAAGTTTATAAATCACTAGTTTTGTTTTAAGTTTGTTTTCTTCAAATGTGTTTATAAATATATAAACACATTATATAAGTATAAATATTATGAAAAAAAGTTATATAAATGTATTTTATGACCTTTTATACATGTGGTTTTTGAATAAACAACAAGAATCACGAGTTGTTTGAAGTTTATGAAATCCGGATTTTCGGCAGAAATATTACGTCGACTTTGAAAAATCACAACTAATTCATAACTTAACAAAATGAGTTGATTCTTGTCTCAAAAGTTAGATCTATGTCCTAACTAAAAATCTGGAGGCTTTCATAATTTAATATGGAGTTTTGGACCCTCAAATATTATTTGGGAACCCGAAAGTTTGACAACTAAAAAATGGCCAACATAGGGTTTTTAACGAGCTTTTTCCCCAACCTAAACACCTCAAAAAATAGTCTTTTAACTTTAAAAATTCTTTGTATATAGTAGTTTTATGTCTATGAAAACCAATGTTCAAATCGTTTTGGAGCTTGGTCAAAAACAACCTCAAATTAGGCCGAAAAACCTTTAAAAAGTTGGAAAATTATATATATATAAACTTGACGTTTTAAGTGTGTTTTATTTATAAACTTGTGAAGTTGGGTGATTTAAAACATAAAAACCCTTATACACACATATTATCATATATATGGGAGTTATAAGGTCCCTCGTATCATTTAGGACTCGGTTAAATGCGTCCGGTATCATCACTCATCTACAATGCAAACCGTCGTTTTTACGCTCATTTTGCCATCAACATACGGTGAGTCTTCATAGCCCCTATTTTCACTTTCTATTGGGGTGGAAATACATGAACTATTTTCATATGGACATCAAAACTGTTTGTGTCTTATATGTATTACACATGTGTTTTTGTGGATCCATCAGCCCTCATATCATGAACCGTTAATTACATTTGTTTGTAAGCGCGAATATATTGTGGATAGATCTATCGGGAGTCATGTCCCCCATTCGGGTTAGTCTTAACCGGCTAACGGCGGAATGCATATATATTTAACACACGGTATCATAGTCGGGGATACTGTACAGGGCAAACTCATTTAATTAAGCTTCGGTTGCATGATGGTTTATGTATTACATACATGAAATTTATGCTTTATAAATTCAACTCATCTGATAATGTCCATACAATTGGTCTTTTCGCGTAAACCTATAAGCTCACCAACAATTTGTTGACGTATTTTAGCATGTATTTTCAGGTGATTAAGACATGCGCATTTATCAGAAGCATTCCAAGGCTTCCGTTCATTTTGGAGTCGCATCATTTTCAAACTCGGAGATTTATTTGCATCATTCTTGATAATCTAAATTTTGTATTTAAATTTTTGTATTTTGCGAACTATTTACATTTCATGATGGTTTGTAAAGCATTCCTTATTTTAAACTTAAATCATTGTATTTTCTGAAAACGTCCATATAGTGGTCGTTTGTTATGATTATGGTTACGCTTCCACGACGTCACGCCTCACTGCCAACCGGGGTAGCAGGGTGTGACACCTGGGACCTGTCGAGACCGCCGTAGATAGCGAGTTAATTGTCGTGCTCCAGGTGATTTACTTACGTTGTTGTTTAGTATCCGGATCCAGTGCGGATCCATTTCATGTGTTGATACTTCTTAGCATAGAGCAAAGCACGTGGATTACGCGTATAGTTGTGGTACGCAGAGTAGAGAGGCCTGTTGGGTCATTCCCAACTCAGAGTTCCTGACCTAGCCACTACTTTGTGGAGTGGCCTATGCAGGCTATCCCGGGTCGCTCCTGATGAGGCGTCAGGTAGTTGAGGCTGGTTGCATGTTGATTACTAGTCGTTATATTATGCTATCTATTTTAAAATCTGTTTTAAGTTGTTTATAGTAACTCACCAGCTTCTCTCTGATAGTTGTTTTAATGTGGACCTCAGGTGCAAGACCGGACGCTAGAGATACCACGGGCACGAGTCGATACCCGCCGCGTGGATAGTAGATGGTGATTACTTATGTAAGTAGTCTTGTCTTTTGTGGTTTGGCGTACTCGCCACTAATGTTTAGAACGACTGCAACCTGTAATCGTATTCTGGTTGACCTACATTACTAACGGGGTTGTTTCCCGTTTCGTTGTTACCATATGCTTGATAATGGTGTTTAGTAGTTAATTAGCTGTTTACCCTTGATGATGTCGTTATGATTGGATGACGTGGACTGTAAGTCCTATGTGGCATTAGTTGTAAAAGTAGGGTGTTACATTACAAGTTACCTTTGAGCTGATTTATGAGTTTTAATTGGTTTAGAAACTTATCAGAAAAAAATGAAACGGGGACTTAATCAAATTTTTTTTATACTTTGATGGTCTTTTTTGCATAATTCTCCCTATAAAAAACTATCCTGAGTTATGAAGTGATTGCCTGATCTAGAGAGGATTTTGTTTTTCGAAAGGTATATAGTACATACAAATGAGTATAGAGAACCAAAGCTGATTAATGTTTAACTTCAGAAATCAATTATGTCTTAATGTGATCACTTTTAACCAGTCTAGGTGTCTTCTTAGATTTGTTACTTTGTAACATGAATATTCTGTCATATCATCTTGATTATTTCTACTAATATTCAAGATTGCTTGTAGTTTTCTTATTTAATTCAAATAAGAAATATCTATGTTAGGCACAAAAAGACCTCAATCAAACCTTTTTCTATATCATAGGCGGAGATTTCTAATTAGACCTGATTGATACTATTAGGGAGAGATTTTAAGGATTTTTAATGCCTCATTCAAACCTGATAAGCGATTTGCAAAATCAGCCTAAGTCTGCTTTACACTGTTACATTAGTTATAGCTTGACAGTTTGCCAAATCTGTCCATACCTGTTGGACAATTTTGAACAAATGAGTGTTCTGTTTTTTGTGAACAGGTTTAACACTTTATGGAATATGTTTCCATGCCTTCATGCAAAGTTTTGAACGTTGAGATCAGTCTACAAATTCAAGAAAAAGTGGAAAATCAGAACTGCTAAGCATCTGCCAAAGCTGTTCTGAAGCTTGAAGACAAAATGGATATTTGAAATGGGTGAGAGACCATTTCTTATACCAAAATAGCTTTACAAAGAAGATTAAAGGTCATAAGTTGAGATTCCATTTTAAGGTAAAGCTAAGGACGACAGAGACAAAATGGTAAAGACAAAGATTCTGCAGTAAGAAGACAAAACTGCTTTGTCAAAATTTGTCTTGGTGCAGAAAAGCAATGTTGTCCTATTACAAGACATTCCCGCTTTCTCTACAACCAATGAAGAAGCTTTACTGAGATTCTGTATGTGTGTATAAAAGAGAAGCTTCCAAGGAAAGAGAAACATTCTGAGATTTCCATAAACAGAGAACGTGAGTGCAAACCAAAGTGTGTTTTTCATGCATGCATGTTCTATTCAACTTGAGTGAGTTAGGATAGTATGTCTAAGCTGTTCAGTCTTAAGCTATCCAATCAGTGTCTTGTGTACAAACAGTGAGTGAAACTTGGTGAATCATTTCATTGTAATTAGTTTTAGTGTGTCTTATATTAGTCAAAAATTGTTGTTCATTTCTGTCATCTCTGTTTGGATCTTTCCGCAATCCAAACATGTTTGTAATGGTAATAAGTGTTATTATATACTTACAAGCATTGAGAAAAATCTGTGTGATTTAAGGATTAACTGTACTCACTCCCCCTCTACACTTATCTAAGTATATTTGGGAAACCTTTTGGGACCTTACAACTGGTATCAAAGCAAGTTAGAGTGTGTGTCAACTCTAGATATCTCATTACTCCCCATTTCCCATTATGGACAACTATGCTTCAAACTCCTCTTCCTACTATGAAATGGCTCTATGGCCAAGCCTCCAAAGTTCAATCACCAAAACTTCTCTGGGTGGAAGTGCAAAATGATGCTGTATTTGGAGAATCTAGATGTACAACTTCAAGAGATAGTGATGGAAGGTCCTATGTGCCTACCTTTGTCACTACCATCACTCCTTCTCCAGAAGGTGCTGTTCCTAAGGTCAGGACCATTGTGAAGGCTAAAGCTCAATGGAACGATGAAAATAAGAGACTGGTGACCCTTGATATAATAGCCAGGAACAACCTTGTAATTTCTCTTCCTGATGACGTGTTCAAACAGGTTGAGAAGCTGAAAACAACTAAAAGATGTGAAATACTCTGTGCACTATCTATGATGGTCTCACTATCACCTTGGATAACAGGATCAATAATCTTGTTAGACAATATGAGCTGTTCTTTGCAAAGCCGAAGGAGAGCCTTACTAAAACTTATACCAGGTTCACTGCATTGATAAATGATCTCAAAGCTGTTGGTATCACTAAGGACAGTTTAACTATGGTTAACAAGTTCTTGGACATTCTGCCTAAAGAGTGGAACTATTTCTCAACCATACTCAAAAACTCAGGCACTATCATAAGCATGTTTCTAGTAAATCTCTATGGATCCTTGCTGAATGATGAGCAATCAAGGATGCAAAAGAGGAATGCCTTGGAAATGTCTAAGAGAGGTTCAACCTTAGTGGCTAATGTAAGGCAACCTGTGAATCAGGTGTGTGATGTGTTCACACAAGCTGACTCTCATGCTGATGAAAACTTGGAGGTCACTTCAGAGGAAGAAAAGTGGATCATATCCATTTCTTCAGTTGCTTGGTCAGCATACAATGGCTTACCCACCCTACCAGCTACATAACTAAGTCCAATGAAGACCTTGGTGAACTTGATGATGAGCAAATGATTGCAACGCTTGTCAAAAGTTTAACAAGAAAAAGTTTGGATCAAGGATGTCTCAAAAGAAAATAAGTGCCATCAGAAAAAGAGCATTTGATAAATCTAAGACTGAGTGCTTTAAATGTGGCAAAACTGGCCATATTGCTACTGACTGTGTGTCTAAAGTTATTGGCCCATCATCCAAACCTCACAAGACTAACAAAGATGATGGCTATAGGGTTAAGTATCTTATAGCCATGGCTAAGTTGAAAAGTTGGAAGTTATTGTGGCTTCCAACAGACAGAAGGGACTAATGGCTAAAGCCTGTGACTAGGAAGATTCTGACTCATCATCTGATGAGGAAGATAACAACTGTCTGGTGGCCAATGATGATGCTCCTTCTACAAGCTACTTCAAACAAGATCTAGCTGAAGTTGAATCTCTAAGCTCTTTGGACAACTGGAATCGAACAATGATGTATAAGGTACGTAATTTTAAAGAGTACAATGTTGAAGAAAAAAGATAAAATCTTCAACTATCTGTTTGTGGATCTCAAAGCTGATGTTGAAAAGCAAGATGCTTTAAAGTTTGAAATTTCAAAATTTCAAAATGATCTTGAACTCAAAAGTAATGAACTTGACAGTTTTCATAAGTTGAAAACTGAGCTTGATGAGGTAAAAACATCAATACCATTTTATTAGAATAAAAAAGAGAAACAGAGTTAAAGCATGTTAAACTCCAAAAGATTGTTGACTTTTGGTGCTATTCTGCTAAGAGAGTAAACCACTGCATAAGTGAGCAGATTCCTGCTCAAATTCATGCATATCTTGGAGGAGATATTGATACAACAACTTCTATTTTTGAAATCAATTATCTGGAAACAGATCTGTCCACCCTTGGTGAACTTCCAAATACATTTATACATAATGTAAATGGAAAATTGGTTT
Source organism: Centrapalus pauciflorus (assembly GCA_020465985.1). Lineage (NCBI taxonomy): Eukaryota > Viridiplantae > Streptophyta > Magnoliopsida > Asterales > Asteraceae > Centrapalus > Centrapalus pauciflorus. The sequence continues at coordinate 182,559 of JAANYP010001348.1, forward strand.
CAACAAATAGGTTTGTCAGGCCTCAAAACACTGACAGTTCGTGTGTGAAAACTATGGAGTCTGGTGATAAGATGTGTTCTTCACCAAACAACACTGCTGTGTGTTCAACTGCTCCACATGAACCGCCAGAGGGAAAAAGTGTGAAAGCTGGAGTCAAAACTACTAAGTCTGTTAATAGGACAGGTTCTGTAGTTAAGATTGTTGGTAAGAAACCTATACCACCATTTAATGCTAAATTCTTTGAAAATAAGTTTCCAAAAAGAAAACAACATACATCTAACAGGGGTAAGTCTCATGTTAGAAGTAGTGCTACTGTGGTTTCAAATAAAGTTTCAAGTCATAGTGGGAAGTTGGTTATAAATGAAAGTAAGTCTTTTGTTAAAACCAAACAAAATGGTTCTACAACTACAAGTGTGCAAGAATCATCAGATCTCAGTAAAGGCAGAGGGAAAGCCTATGCAAAGCCTGAGGAGTTTGGAAATAAGTTTTCCAAGAAACATAAAGGACAAAAGCATGTAAACTGTCAATTTTTGATTTATGTCCTCCTAAAAAGAGAAAGGAAGTCTCTAAAGATGATGTCTCCAAAGACAAAGGCAAAGCTGTTCATACACAGCCTAGAGATGAATCTTTCACAAAATCTGTTGATCCCTATAAAACAGGTCAACCTGTTGTAAAGACCAATTGAGAAAATTCAGAATGTGTTTCTGAAAGTTCTTCTTCCAAAAGGCCTAAAAAGAGGAAAATGCTACAGGTGTGGAAGATAAACTCATATGGCTAAAGATTTTCCTAAAACTGTAGACATAAGGCCTATTGACACAGCTAAATCCAATACTGCTATTAGTGTTGGAAGTAATAATGTCACTAAGGAAAGTATCAAAACAAATACAATCCAAATAGGAAACATTAATTTTAATCTTTGTGGTCCAACAAAACATGTTGATGAGGAAGGAGAACTCATCCATGTGATAAGTTCCCCTAAGAACTAATGTTTTCTATGTTTCTCTGCAGGTTAAGCAACCAAACCAGGTTTGGTATTTGGACAGTGGCAGTTCTGGCCACATGACAGGTTGCAAGGATTTGCTGAGTGACCTTAAGCCTGAACAAGGCCCAAAGGTCACTTTTGGTGACAATGTGCAAGGTTCCACAAAAGGATATGTCATTTTCCGTGCAGGTGCTGCAATTTTCAACAGAGTAGCCTATGTGTCTGGGCTAAAACAAAACCTTGTTAGCATAACTCAACTATGTGATGCTGGCTACAAGGTTAACTTTGATGAGCACCTTGGGTACATATTGGATTCTCAGGGCAAAGTTGTGCTGTTTACACAATGAAAGAAACGGGTATACTGTCACATCCTTTCTTTAATCATGCTTGCATAATCCAAGGAATAAATAACAATTGCCATAATAATCATACTAAGTCTAAAGCTTACATCAATCTAAATAAAGTATTACAACAAGTCTTGCACTACACGTGCTACAAGGTTGCAGTACTAAGTGCTATTACATCACAAAAATAAAAGCAGCTACCCAGATCCCAAGGCATCACAAAGCTATACCACAAGTTGAATAGTGAGTTAAAGTCCTCTGGGTTAATCAGAAAGTAGACCTAAGCAGATGGTCTAACTTGTTCTTTACCTTTTCCAGTAAAATTGTAAGTAGCAACTGTAAGCTAATTGCTTAGTGAGATAACAGAAATTCATGATGCGTGTAAGATATGTGGCTAAAATACATATGCCTATAAAGGCTGCTCAGAAATAATGCTTGCATCAGATTAATTGCTTATACTAGAATGATTGCTTGCACAAATTGAGACAAGACACGCTGAAAGGGAAATGCTACCACTAGGGTTACCGCTTACAGATGATCAGTCTGTGATACGGGGCTAGCTACTCGCATAAATGCTTGGGATAGTGGTAAGCATCCGAGTTGCTTGCAGTAATGTAAAATTCTCATGAAATGCACAATAACCGCTTAAACAATGCTTGTTGAAGGATATGTTGAAAGATTGGTAAATAACAGTAAATTTATGCATATTAATAGAACAAATGTGAGATCAGGCTAAGCCGGGCACCGACTGTACCACAGTGTTCACCTTCACTTACATATGCTCTATTGAAGGCCAAAGAAAGCAGATAGAAGCAAAGTATGTCTCAATTACATAAAATACATGTAAACATGAATAACTGTTACTCACAGTACTGCTATGCTTGCACCGACTTATCTATAGCTTTATAATACTTTGAAATGCTTGTACCGACTTTACTATAGCTTTATAATACTCTGAAATGCTGGAACTGGCTTATATATAGCTTTATAATACTCTGAAATGCTTGCACTGGCTTATCTAGGCTTTAATTCTGTTTCTGCAGGCTTTGACACTTTAAATATGCTTTAATACACTTTGGCACTTAACTTTGACTCATAACCGAGCTAAACACTTTAATTTAATGTCTGGTGTGTAACGAAGTGTCTGTAATTTAATCATTACAGAGTGTATAGCAAATCAATTCAACCAGCTTATAATTAAAAGGGCTTTGAACATAAATCGTTGCTAAGTGTTTTGTAGCTTTTTAACGACAATTTTGCCACTTAATTGTGTTTAAGCTTACTTACATATATATAATTGTTCCAGAGTACACATATAGCAATTTCTCACATATATCAAGCACATATATCAATTATATGAAACGATATTGGTTAAAACGCTTTCTATTGTTAGTGCATCCTGTGTGACGATAGCAGTCTAAGTGTAGATAGTGTTTTTGTAATAGTTCAAGTCTTCGTAATTGCACGTTAATACATGTTTGATATATGTTCGATATTGATTGTATATATGTTTGAACTTGTTTGTGATTGATGTTTTACTTAAGTTCAAACATAATTTCAAAGATAAGTTCAAACATAAGTTCAAAGATAAGTTCAAACATAAGTTCTAGAACAAGTTCAAAGACAATTTCTAGAATAAGTTCAAAGCCCTGGTTCAAACTTATTGGTGGACAAGTTCGTGGGCTTGGGCCTTCTCGAACTTGTCCAGACTAAGTTCGAATCTAATGGTTATAATTAAGGTTTAATCAGTTTTGATTAAGTATCTTTGTAGAATTCTTTGTTCGAGGCGATTACAAACTTGTGAGCGTTTGCAGAGTGTTTTCAGAGTGTTCTTGGAGAGAATCACGTGTCGGGACGTTCGTGTTTACGTCTATCATCGTGTTGGTCTCCGTGTTTCGTTTGTGTGATCAGTCCGTTAAACCCCTAACGAGGATTCCGCACTCGTTGGACGGTGTCGCGTCAAGATTGGATCCGTAGGTAGGTGACCTTACAAGTGGTATCAGAGCCATAAGGGTGTTCATCGTGTTCATCTTAAACATTCTTGGTTTCTTGGCGTTTGTGACGGAAAAAAAAATCACATTTTTCATAAGTTTTTCGAGTTATACAAGCAAAGTAACGGAGAAAAATTCTTATTGGTTCACTTTTTCAGTCGAAATTATTGTTTTATCTTTAAAAACATTAGTTTAATCTGAAAACTTGAAAAAAATTGAATTTTTGACCGTTTCTCGAACTTGCGGCGCTCGAGCATAGGGGGTATTAGGGTTCACTCGAAGTTGTCAGAAATACGCTCCTGTCGAACTTAATTTAGGGCTTCCTTCGAATTTGGCAGAAATTCGAACTTGATATCATCGAACTTGTCAGAATTGGAACTTGTCAGAAAATTAAGTACTATTCGAACTTGTCAGTGGTTCGAACTTGTTAGAGTTTTTCGAACTTGTCAGTCAGTCGAATTTGTTGCTCTCGAACTTACATAAATTCGAATTTAATTTCAAACGAATTTAAAATTAAATTAATTCGAACTGACCTAAGTTCGATGGAATTTATATTAAATTAATTTGAAATTAAATTATTTAAGTTTGAAAATAAAAATTTGTACAGGATGTCAAGTTTTGCAAAAATTCATTGAAATGGATCATGAAGTCGGCAAAGCAAATTCTCTGTCAAAACTGATGAGGTTGGAAGATTATTATTGGTGGAAGGATCAGTTCGCTGACTTTGCTCGTTTCAACGATATGCGCATGTGGATTTGTATCGATGAGGGATATGTGCCACCTACGCAAGAGTTAGAGGGCCGTCTAAGAGTCTTAATATATCAAAATATGAAGGACGATGATAAGAAACTTTAAGAGGCCGAGAACCGAGCTTTCTCGATTATCCGAATGATATTACCTCAAGAAATTCTACACACCATGAGAAATCATAGGACTGCTAAAGAGCTATGGGATGCTCTAGAGAAAAGGTGTGAGGGAAATCCAAGGGTTCGCAAAAGTAGGACTGAGATGCTGAAACAACAATTTGTGATTTTCAAGGCTTTGAAGAACGAAACACTTGATGAAATAATTACGAGATTTTATCATTTGTTAACGTAGTTTGACAATCACAATCTTGTTTATCAAGAGACTGAGAAGATCGAAAAGATTCTAGATGCTTTACCGGAGAAATGGGAAATGTACACCGCCTTAATTAAGCATGATGAAGAGAAGTTCGACACCCTCACTCTTGAAGGTGTAATTGGAACACTGAGGGCTTATAACTTCAAAATACAGAAAAAAGAACGGGAGGTTGAGCAGGTTCAAGATCCTGAAATGTATTTTGGAAAGACAAAACCATCGATTGGTGGTGATATGAAGTCGGGAGCCACAACATTCTTCTTGGGAGAAGAATCAATTCCAATAGCTGTAGAAGAATCGAGTAGTAGGGCATTCTTAGGGTTTTCGAAACCAGAAGAAAAGCCAACTGAGTTAGCATCTACGTCACAAGGATACACAAAGATGCCAATGAGCACAAAATCATCTGAATCTTTTGGCTTCATTTGTCGCCGCGTATGGCAATTGCGTTCAAGGGAAGATAAACGATCCTGCGCTATGGGATGAAGACTACCATCAGGTTGATCCTGATGACTTGGAGGAAATGGATCTTCAATGGCAACTGGCCATGGTGACTCAGAGGGTCAAGAGGTTCATGAAAAGAACAGGGAGAAATCTGAACGTTGGGAACAGCAAGGTTGGGTTTGACAAATCCAAGGTGAAGTGTTACAATTGTCAAGGATTGGGACACTTTGCAAGAGAGTGTCAAAGACCCAAAGTAGAGAACTATCAGAATCAGACTCAAGGAAGATATCAGTCCGGTGGTTCGGGAAATCAAGCAGCCATCGCTAGTTTGTTAACAAATGTATCATCCAACAGACAGCTCGATGGAACTTATGATTGGAGTACTCATCCGGAGACGAATGCTAGAGCCTTCATGGCTGAAGTAACAGAGACTGAGGATGATGGAGCAGAAGAAGTGGTAGAGGACACCAAGCAGAATGATACAAGTCCTCTGTTAGTTGAAAAGTCAGAGAATCAGACCATTCTGGAGTTTGCTGCACAAATGGCGAACGTGGAATCGGATCACAAAAGGGTAATTCTAAACTTCTCTACATTTCATGACTTGTGTGTTTTATGTGCTACTCCAAATGATAGGTTGAAATTAGTTCTAGAAACACATCAAAACTTAACTGCATAGATAGAATCACTAAAATCAGACAATGCTAGTCTCTTAGACATTAAGGAAGATCTAAGGAATAAGCTAAAGGCAGATGCTCAAGACGTTATAGTTCTAAAAGACAAATTAAGTGAACAATGTGTCAGGATAGAACTTATGTATGAGCATGTTGAGGATTTAACCAAAGAACTTACCATTAAGGAGGTTGAGCTAGCAGAATCAAGGGTTAAAGTTGCAGAGGTAAATAGTAAGTTGGAAAAGTTTAGGAACTCGTCACTAAATCTAGGGAAAATCTTAGATGCTCAACGGCAGTCTAAGAAACCAGTAGGATTAGGTTATCAAGAGAGTCCTCCACCTTTCAACAATAACTATGTGCCTCAACCTCAGGATAAAACTGATGAGCCAGTCGAGTCAGAGGAAACAACTGAAACTGAACCTGATAAGGACAAATCAACTAAGGTGTCTACTACTAACTCTAAGATTAATAAGGTCAAGTTTGTGCAGTGTTCCAGTGACAAAAAGCTAGGAGAAGCTAAACCTGAAATTAATAATCAATAAAAGGAAGTAGTCACGATAGTTGAAAAGAAAGAAAGTGACACTAGTGAGACACCAAAATCAAAGGGCACTTATAAGAATTCGATTGATAAGATGTCTTGCTTTAGATGCCATGAAAAGGGCCATGTTGCGTCTAGCTGTCCGTATAAGAAAGTAGAAACTACACCTTCTCTAAGAAAGCCAGAACAACAAAGACCAATATCTGGTGTTGCTTGCACAAGTGGTTCTCAAAACACTGAGAAGATTGTGAGTGCTACACCTAAGATAGCTGTTCGACAAGTACCTGTGTCGGTTAGACCAAAGGAAGTGGTTAGGACTAATTCGCCGAATAGAGTCCCTAATTAGTCTAAGTCAGGACCTCAACAAGCTTATAGGAGTACAACACCTAGAAGGACTTACACTTCAGTTAGGTCTCACACTCCTCAAAGACAACAGACACCAAGTAGAGCCCAGGGATATCAATCTGAAACGCCATATAATAGAAATTATTCGAGGGCTCAACAGCAAATGCCTACCCAAAGGCCAAGAGTGAATTTAAATCACTCAGCACCACAACCGGTTCTCAACCAAAAACCCAAGTCACCTAAAAGGAGAGATGGGTATTTGAAGGAGTTCACGTATGTGGATGAGAATGGTATTACCAAGTCAGTCATGGCTTGGGTTCCCCGTGATAACTAACTTGTTTTCTTTCATGTGCAAGAGCTAACTACAGGTCTTAACAACAAGTGGTTCGTCGACAGTGGTTGCTCTCGTCACATGACTGGGGAAAGGAGTCTACTCACAGACTTCAAGGGAGAGAACAAGGGATTCGTATCATTCGCTGGGAACAAGGGAGGACATATCACTGGAACGGTAGTGGTCACTAATGGGACTATCACACTTGATCAAGTTTACCACGTTGATAAACTTGATCATAATATCATTAGTGTATCTCAGATCTGTGATAAAAAGAATTCAATAATCTTTACTGAAACATAGGCCTTAGTGCTAAAACCGGGATTTAAAGTACCTGAAGAGTGGATAATGATGAAAGCGCCAAGGAAGAATGATTTATACATGATGGAAATGAACAAATCTGATTCGTCGATGGGAACAATATGTCTTCTATCCAAAGCTTCAGAGGGTCAGAATCCATTTTATGGCACAGACGCATGGCACACTTGCACCTAAGGAAAATGAATTACATCACTAAACATGGTCTGGTGCAAGGTGTCCCACTGAAGAGTTTTCAGTACGACGTCAAGTGTGTACCGTGCAAGAAAGGCAAACAACACAAGAAGTCACACAAGTCAAAGACTCAGAACTCGATAGCTTCCACCTTCGATTTGCTGCATATGGATCTCTTCGGTCCTATCAACAAAAGGAGTGTAGATGGTAGTTGGTATTGTTTAGTTATCACTGATGATTACTCACGTTTTTCATGGGTTTTCTTTTTAGGTACGAAGGACGAAACATCTGGAAAGTAGATTGGGTTCTTAGACCAAGTCGATAACTCCTACAGGACGAGGGTAAAATGTATCAGGAGTGATAATGGAACCGAATTAAAAAACACAGTAATTGGTGTATATTGCCTATCCAAAGGCATAGTGCATCAATTTAGTGCACCATATGAGCCACAACAAAATGGGGTGGCAGAACGAAAGAACAGGACTTTGATTGAGGCAGCAAGGACCATGCTCTCGGATTCAAAGCTTCCTACCATGTTTTGGGGGGAGGCAGTGAATAATAAAAGGGTTTGTAAGAAAACAAACGGTACGGTATAAATTGTGTTATCGATGTTACAAGTTACTCACATGAACCCCAAACAGGTCCTGAGTGGTTATTTGATTATAACTTATTGTTTGAATCATTTAACATACCTGTTAGTGGAAATGCAGGTACAGTGGAGAATGACTTCTCGTCATTAAGTCTGAATGACGACTGTCAAGGTTTTCCAAAGTCAGGCATTCCATCAACTTCTGAACCTACAACGACAGAAGATAGATCGCCAACAGAGAATGAACCTGAGTTACCTACCAACGAGAATCAGACAAATTCTTCTAACTTCGAGGATAGTGATCATGAGGAAGAGAATGTACCGTCTGAGGTCGTACCCCCGTTAGGTGAAATAGGATCAAACTTAGGAGATAATCTTCGGGTCGACGAGATTGAGACATCAAGGATAAACAAGGATCATCTGATTGAGAGTATCATAGGGAATTCTAATATTGGTGTGAGAACTAGGAGTAGTGTGAATAATAACACCGTGTTGTTATCCATGATCAACGACTCCGAGGCCTATCACACTTGTCTTTATTTATGTTTTATCTCGCAAGTAGAGCTGAAGAATGTGCAAATAGCACTGAAAGACAACTCTTGGGTTGAAGCCATGCAAGAAGAACTGTCACAATTCAGAAAGCTTGAAGTGTGGGAGTTAGTGCCGCTACCTCGAGGAGAAGTTGCAATAGAAACCAAATGGATTTTTAAGTGCAAGAGAGATGATCGGGGTATAGTTACTCGTAACAAGGCTAGACTTGTGGTGAAAGGATTCAACCAAGAAGAGGTAATTGATTACAATGAAGTGTTTGCACCAGTGGCAAGGCTTGAGGCAATTCGTCTGTTTCTGGCCTTCGCGTCCTTCAAAGGATTTAAAGTATATCAACTTGACGTAAAGAGTGCATTCCTGTACGGAGAGGTTAAGGAACTAGTGTACATCGAACAACCACCTGGGTTTACTGATCCAAAATATCCCGACAGAGTATATCGACTTGATAAGGCTCTGTATGGATTACATCAGGCACCAAGGGCATGGTATGAGACACTGTCAACTCATCTTTTGGACAACAGGTTTGAAAGAGGGAGAATTGATAGTACATTGTTCGTGAAGAGAAAGGGAGAAGACTTTATCTTGGTACAAGTGTACATGGATGACATTATTTTCGGGTCATCAAACGAACAGATGTGCAAAGATTTCAAAAAGGTCATGAAGTCAAAGTTTGAGATGAGTGCTATGGGAGAGTTAAACTTCTTCTGGGTTTGCAAGTTGAACAGAGGAAGGAGGGCATGTTTATCCATCAGATGAAGTATGTCTACGATATTCTGGAGTGCTTCGGGATGGAAGGAACTAAGCTGACTGCTCACTTTAGTACTCCGATTCAAGTGAATCACAATCTCGGACCTGGTACAGAAAGTGATACTGATGTGGATCCGACTCTATATCGGGCCATGATCGGGTCACTCATGTATTTAACTGCTTTTAGACATGACATTATGTTTGCTAGGTTCGAAGCTAATTCGAAAGAAATGCACATGAAAGCCGTGAAGCGGATTCTACGATAACTGAAGTCGAAACCAAAGCTGGGACTTTGGTATCATGCTGATAGAGATCTGGAATTGGAAGCATACACGGATTCTGATTATGGTGGATGCAGCTTGAACCGCAAATCAAGAACTGGAGGTTGTCAGTTCCTTGGAGGGAGGCTCGTATCTTGGCAATGCAAGAAACAAACTTCGGTAGCCGTGTCAACGTGCGATGCCGAATATGTAACTGATGGTAGTTGCTGTTCACAGGTTTTGTGGATACAACAACAATTGCGGTATTACGGTTTGACTTACACTCATACTCCCATTAGGATAGATAATCAGTCTACAATTGCTATAACTAATAATGCAGTTAAACACAGTAAAACAAAGCACATAGACATAAGACATCATTTCATACGTGATTGTGCTGAAAATAATTTAATAAAACTGGTAAAAGTGGCAACGGAAGATAATAATGCAGATTTATTCACTAAAGCTTTTGATAAGTCACGCTTTGAGTTGTTAGTTCAACTAAATGGTATGCGTAATCCAGAGTAACTTGACCTTAGTATATTTTCTTTCCTTTCTAAGTTAGTAGTTTAGTAGATTTTCTTTCCTTTTATAGTAAGTTAGTAGGTTAGTTTATTAGCTTATCTTAAAAATAAAAAACAATAAAAGAAAAAAGAGAGAAAACCATAAAAAGTTTCAAAAAAAGAGAATATCGAAAAATGAGTCAAGTCTTAGAATCATAGGTTCAAAGTGACGAAAATTAGCACAGTCTAAATCAATCACTAAGTGTTAAGCTTTCACACATAATGCACTATAAATTCTAAGTGATATACACTTTCTGGTTTGATGTGTTGGTAGGCATAAAACACAAAGGAAATCCTAACATCTAATAAAATAATCAAGAAAAAGTCATATGTGTAACTAACTTAGATATATGACCAAATGATCCTAATTTCTATGTTAGAGACATACAGACAATGATTCTAAATGAGGTATGCAAATTTTCTGGGGGATGTATAGCAACATTATAATACATCTTAAAGCAAAGAAAAGAAAATTTTTTGAAAAGGAGAGGGAGTCAAAACAAGTCACTTTGTTGTACGTAAGTACATACCTGTCACCTCTGTTTTGACTCAAGTTAGCAAGATAAGTCACTTTGTTGTACGTAAGTACAGACCTGTCACCGCTGTCTTGTTAACTTAAAAGGAACTCTAAGACAAAATAAGACACTCTGTTGTATGTAAATACAGAACTGTGTACGACGTTTGCCTCTTAAAGAAAATTTGCAATACCGAAAAGTTATAATCATTGTGTGTCTGCCTTGATCATAGATGTACATCTAAGTATGGGACACGTAAGGTAGTTTCTTGATAAATAAAACGGCCAAGGGAATTTCCAAAGTGTTAACTGTTTAAAGGGAAATCATACCGAAAATCGACTTGGAATGTATATCACGGCAAACAACCAAAGGAATAAAAAATTCCTAAGTGTGAAAGTGAAATACTGAAAGTGCGTTTGACACCACTATCTGATTGAATCTTCTTTGACTTTCTCGTAAAAATATTCTTCCAGTATAAGTTATAAGTTCTTTAAAAGTACTTTTGAGTAGTTTTAATTTAATTTTATTTTATTTTATGTTATTTTATTTTATTTTATTTTATTCTACTTTAAGTAGGATAAAGGTCAAAGTTACTAGGATGCATTTTTGGTTGGAGAAACAAATATTGTGTGAAAATCTGTTGCTTAGTGTGAAAGTCTTTGCAAAGTTGGAAAACTTCCGTTACATGAAAAAGTTGAATTTTATTCAAGAATTTTCAAAATTTTCACTTAAGTTCGAAATCCAGACAAATTCGAAGTTACCTTCGAACTTGCTGGAACTTCGAACTTAAGCTAAGTTCGAAGGTAGTTGATATAAATAGGTAAACAGTACATCATTTAAGGCACCTACCTTCGAATTTAACTTCTCGAACTTGTGTGCGGCGATCTCGAACTTGTTTTCGAACTTACCACTTTTCGAATTTCCGTCCTATTCCTCGAAGTTTTCCCACTATTTCTCGAACATACACGTATGCTTGGGTATAGTGATCATCATAATACTAAGTAAGTGTAGTTTAGGACATTATTGTGGCAAAAATCGACCATATTTGATATTTATGTTATTTGAAACTAGGTGATTAAATCACAAGTTTCAAATGATAAAACTTCAAATAAATGATAAATAACTTCGATTAGAACATAATAGGACTAGATTATACGGTTGATTAAGTCAAATGGGGTTAAAATCATGGTTTTTAAGTTGAAAGTGATCGACTTCGAATTTGTTCCTCAGGTTCGAACTTGTCAGAAAGTTCGAACTTGTTGAAATATCAGTAAGTTCGAAGTCAGTCAAGTTCGAAGTCAGTCAAGTTCGAATGGTGCCTCGAATTTATTTAAGTTCGAATGCTTTTAATAATCTCGAATTTTCTTATGTTCGAATGTGCTGGACTTCGAACTTAATCAAGTTCGAAGTTATGCCAATTCGACTTTAACAAATTTCATTTTATATTTTAATTTCTAATTTTAGTTTGCTGATTTTATGTGTAGATATGGGAGACCGTGCGTTTTATAATAAACATAATATGGTCATGGCTGTGGATCTACAGTTGCCAGAAGCCCAGCCGTATCGTTAGATGATAGAATTCCTGACGCTATCCAGAGTAGCATATGCACTCACGCATAACTTGCAAATAACTTTGACGTATGTGAGGCAATTTTGGGAGCATCTTCAGGTAGACTGCTCAGTTACCCCTACAGTGCTTCGTACAAGAGTATGTGGTCAACCTATTGCCTTTTCTGCGAATATGTTGAGGAAAATTCTGCAATTGGGCACTGAGGAACAAGAAGCAGGCCCTATAGATTTCCCGTTACCCATAAGGCAAGCAGCATTTTTAAGAATGGGTTATGCACAAGACATCACAAAGGCCTCATATGTAAGAGCGGGTTGATAGGGCAATGGCGATATCTTGTTCATGTGATAATGGTATGCTTCGCGCCGAAGAAAGCAGGTTTTGACACGATGGTGTCCAAATTGCAGTCTGCGTTGATTGCTTTGGTGTATAACAAGAAGTTTAGTTTTTCGGAGATGTTTTTTGGAGAGTTCGTACACCAGATCACCGCTCCGGCAAGGGAACGATTCTTGATGTATCCCCATTTTGTCATGATGATTATTCGTCATTTCTGGCCGAATCTGCCGCCACTACCCGACCAATGTGGTGTTGCTCTGATAGACAAGCGCATCTTTGCTGACTATCAGACCCATAATGCTAGAAGGGCTGAGCAGGTCAGGCATCAAGTAGCACCGTTGTTTGGGGCAGTAATAGATCCGAATTTCGTCGCTCCGGAAGGAGAAGATTAGATTGGTGAAGCCCCACCCCAACAACAGCAGCAGCAGTAACAGCAACAACAACAACAGCAACAACAACAACAGAGAAGAGCACCGGCGAGAAGAACTCCGGTTGCCAGAACTACTCCCCGCCCACAACCAGCCACTGAAGCTGCTGGGCCATCAGCTTCAGCTCCACAATTTGATCAAAGGGAGTAAACTCTGGAGGAAATTGGGGCACAGGGAACAGCTGCGGAGCAAGATATTGCTGAACAACTGATTCAGGACGTTTTGGAATCTCCAGCCGATGTGCATGATATTGTAAGGTCACCTACCTACGGATCCAATCTTGACGCGACGCCGTCCAACGAGTGCGGAATCCTCGTTAGCGGTTTAACGGATAGATCACACACACGGAACACGGAGACACACAATATGATAGACGCAAACTAGAACGCCCCGACATGTGATTCTCTCCAAGAACACACAAAAATGCCTCTGCAAGTTCGTAATCGCCCTTAGCCTAAATTCTGCAAAAGCTATTAATCAAAACTGATTAAACCTTAATTATAGGCATAAGATTCGAACTTGCTTTGGACAAGTTCGAGAAGGCCCAAGCCCACGAACTTGTCCACAATAATTTCGAAGCAGGCCTTTGAACTTATTCTAGAACTTGTCTTTGAACTTGTTCTAGAACTTATGTTTGAACTTATTGTAAAAGATCAATTACAACTAAGTTCAAGCATATATACAATCAATGTCAAACATATATCAAACATACAGCAAACATATGACAAACATGTATTAATATGCAATTACGAACAAATTGACTATTACAAAATATCATTTATACTTAGACTGCTATCGTCACACAGGATGCACTAACAGACTCCCCCTTGACGATAGCTTCTAACTATATATATTTTGTCTAACTACTAGAACTATACAAACTACTACCAACATATAATCCCTGCTCTATGCAAACCCTAACCACCTTCTGGAACTTCCTGCCTTCGTGAAAGAAAATCAGCTGATCATGAAGCTTTCTCAGGTCGTCCTTGGATAGGTTAATTAGATGTAGTGGATCGTATACTTTCAAAATAGTCTTTTCATCCAGATCCTCCATCACTGATTCAGCCGTCTCATTGTCCACATACCACCACTTCATGTTGCTAAGTACATCATGTGACATTGACTTCATCGGCACTTTCTTTAGACATCGGACTGTCTTGTAGACCATTCTAGCCCAAGGCTTGCCTGTGTGGGGATCTATTCTCGACTCATCTTCAATTCTTTTGCCTGACCTCGACTTAATCCTTTCAAACTTTCCAGACCTCCCCTCCTTTCTGATGATTTTAGCTATAATCTCAGCGTAGGGGTCGTCTCCCAAGTTGATAAGCTCTTTCCAGGCCAGTTCCTTCACTTCGCATTTGGGCAGAGTATTAAAAACCTTCAAGGTTCTCCTCAAATACTGAAGCCCGTCTCTTCTTTTAAGCATGAATAGCTGCAGTTCTTTATCAAAGAACCTGCTTAAGATCCCTCCTGAGAGATTAACCAGCTTAAGATCCCTCCTGAGAGATTTCCTGGACTTGACAGTCTCATTCTTTTTCTTTACTACTAGGTCTGTCTTCTTCTCCACCTTCCTGAACCATAGCTTTATCATTTCTTCGCTTTTTTGTTCCTTTTCAGCTATTTCAGATTCTGATTCATCCATAATTGCTAAGTTTAGCTCATCCAGATCTATCACATTCTTATCATTATGTATATACTATTTGGTGATAGGCTGCTTCGGGATAACTACTTCATCTACATCATCCTCATCTTCCACAACCTCATCATCTGACTTCCAATGCACCACATCTTCTGGAATAAATTCCCCTTCTTCCAAGTCTTCTTGATCAAAACCAAATTCATCTTCATCATCAAGATCCATCAAGGCTTCAATCATTTCATGTTCAATAATCTTTGAAACTTCACCTTCACCTCCTTCTCCCATACTTGTCTGACTAGGCTCCCCCTGAATGAGTGCTTGCTGAGCAGTCTTTTGAGAAAGATCTGCTAGCTCACCTTCTCTTTGGGCATCTGGATCATTGCCTTCGTCATCATCTCTACTTATTCTCAACTCGTCTTCCTTGCAGCTACTCTCCCCCTTAGCTCGCAGATCTTTCAATAATCGCTCAAGGAGGGTCTTCATTGTGCTCAGCTCAGACTGTTGATCAGCCACAATTGTCCTTAAATCGGCATTTTCTTGATCAAGTCTAGAATTATGCTGCTGCAGCTCTTTCACAGCTGTTGAAAGTTGATAAATCTGGACTGTTTGGAAGTCCAATTTTCCTTTTAACTCTGTGAACCACTGATTATCCGTGAACGTAGTCGATGTTGATGGAATGGAGGCGGTTGTTGATGGAGCGGTGGTTGACGTTGATGGAGCAGCCGGTAACACAGCTTGAGAAGCCGAAGTGGATGGAGCTCCCTGCATAAATCTATGCCTCCTCGCCCTATGCCTAGGAACGAGTGGAACTTCTTCTTCTTCTTCATACTCAGATTCGTCAGTCTCTTCATCAATCAGAGCCAGTCTTGTCGATCTCCTTCTATTGACAACTAACCGCGATCCATATCTTTCAACTGTTACCTCTGGATCCTCAGCTTCAGAACTAGACTCAGAGGCTGTATCAATGTGACCTTTAGCCGGAGTCTGTTCCCTTTCAGCTTCACCTGCTTCTTTTTCCTGGACCTCAATGTCCATTAACTCAGCATCAGATGCTTGGTATTCATCAATTTGTCTAAATATATCTTGGAAATCAGCTGGAGGCTCTAAAACATCCTGAACCAGTTGTTCAGCGATGTTTTGCTCCGCGGCTGTCCCCTGCGCCCATATCTCTTCTAGAGTTTGCGCCCTCTGATCATATTGGGGGGCCGAACTCGATGGGCCGGCAACTTCCGTTGATGGACCAGCTGCTGTAGATTCTGTTTGTTGGCGAGAGGAGGGTCTAGCAACCGGAGCTGATTGCCGGTGCTCTGCGTCGTTGCCTCTGCTGTTGCTGTTGTTGTTGCGGTGGCTGTTGTTGTTGCTGTTGTTGCTGTTGCGGCTGCTGCTGTTGATGAGCTTCACCAGTCCAATTATCACCCTTCAGGGCAACAAAATCCGGATCTATAACCTCCCCGAACAATGGTGCTACTTGGGGCCTGACCTGCTCAGCCCTTCTCGCATTGTGGGTCTAGTAGTCAGCAAAAATCCTCTTATCGATCAAGGCCACGCCACCTTGATCTGGAAGTGGTGGCAAATCGGGCAAAAAGTGGCGAATGATCATCATAGCAAAACGAGGGTACATCAAAAATCTTTCCCTGACCGGAGCTACGATCTGGTGCACAAACTCCCCAAAGTACATCTCAGAGAAACTGAATCGCTTGTTGTACACCAAGGCAATCAACGCCGATTGCAGTTTAGACACCATCGTGTCAAATCCTGGCTTCTTTGGCGCAAAACATACCATAATAACATGGACAAGGTATCTCCATTGCCCAATTAGCCCGCTCTTAACATATGATGCCTCTGTAATATCCAGGGCATATCCCATCCTCAAAAATGCAGCCTGCCTGATAGCTAGTGGGAAATCTATCGGCCCTGCTTCTTGGTCTTGAGATCCTAACTGTGGAATCTGCCTTAACATATCGGTTGAGAATGCTATTGGCTGTCCACCTACTCTTGTACTTAGCACAGTAGGTGTAACCGAGCAATCAACTTGTAGATGCTCCCAGAATTGTCTTACATATGCCAAAGTGATTTGAAGATTATGAGTCAGTGCATATGACACGCGAGATTGGGTCAGAAACTGAATCATCTGACGGTATGGTTGGGCTTTTGGCAGTTGGAGATCCACTGCCATGACCATACTGTGCTTATTATAATAGGCACGCTGACCCATATCTGCACACAAAATCAACAACCAAAATCAGTGATAAAAAAATAAAATTTAACTTGTTTATTTCGAATTTGCATAACTTCGAACTTGGATAAGTTCGATGTCCAACACATTCGAACTTATACAAGTTTGAAGTTATTTTAAAACGTTCGAATTTAAATAAATTTGAGGAATATATTCGAACTTGACTGACTTCGAACTTATTGATATTTCAACAAGTTCGAACTTTCTGACAAGTTCGAACCTGAAGAACAAGTTCGAATTCGGTCACTTTCAAATGAAAATTCAAGATTTTAACCCCATTTGGCTTAATCAATAGTATAATCTAGTCCTATTGGGTTCTAATTGAAGTTATTTATAATTTATTTGAACTTTTATCCGTCAAAACTCGTGATTTCAAAACACATAGTTTCAACTCAAATAAACATCAAATAAACTGGATTTTTTTTTTGTCTCAATAAAGTCCTAAACTACACATACTTTGTATAATGAAGGTTACTATACCTAAGTGTATGTGTATGTTCGAGAAATGAAAGCAAAACTTCAAAGAATAGTGGGAAATTTGAGATTCGGTAAGTTCGAACACAAGTTCGAGATCGCCGGAGCACAAGTTCGAATGAAGAAATTCGAGGGTAGGTGCCTTAAATGAAGTACGGTTGACCTATTTATACCAACTGCCTTCGAACTTAGCATAAGTTTGAACTTTCTGACAAATTCGAAGTTAAGTTAGAATTTGTCTGAATTTCAAACTTAAGTGAAAATTTTGAAAATACTTGAATAAAATTCAACTTTTTCAACTTTTTCGTGTAACAGAATTTTACAAACTTTGCAAAATTATTCACACTAAGCAACAGATGTTCACGTTATATTTGTTTATTCAACTACTAATGCATCCTAGTAACTTTGACCTTTTCCCTACTTAGAATAAAACAAAATAAAGTAAAATAAAATAAAATAAGATAAAATAAACTAAAATAAAATTTGAATAAAACTTAAACTTAAACAACTCAAAAATACTTTTAAAAATTACAACCTATACTAACAGAATATTTTTGCGAGAAAGTCAAAGAAGGTTCAATAAGATATAGATGTCAAACGCACTTTTAGTATTGCACTTTCACACTTAGGAATTTTTGATTCCTTTGATTGTTTGTCGTGATATACATTCCAAGTCGATTGTCGGTATGATTTTCCCTTTAAACATTTAACACTTTGGAATATCCCTTGGCCTTTTTACTTATCAAGAAACTACCTTACATGTCCCATACTTAGATATACTTCTATGATCAAGACGTTAACACAATGATTATAACTTTTCGGTATTGCAAATTTTATTTAAAAGGCAAACGTCGGACACAGTTCTGTACCTACATACAACAGAGTGTCTTAGTTTGTCTTAGAGTTTATTTAAAGTTAGCAAGACAGCGGTGACAGGTCTGTACTTACGTACAACAAAGCGACTTATTTTGCTAACTCGAGTCAAAAAGAGGTGACAGGTTTGTACTTACCTACAACAAAGCGACTTGTTTTGACTCTCTCCTTTTTTTTATTAAAAATTTTCTTTTCTTTTCTTTTTAAGATGTATTTGATGGCCATACATCCCCCATAAAATTTGCATACCTCATTTAGAATCATTGTATGTATGTCTCTAACATAGAAATTAAGACCATTTGGTCATACATCTAAGTTAGTTACACATATGACTTTTTCTTGAATATTTTATTAGCTTTTGAGATTCCCTTTTTGTATTATGCCTACCAACACATCAAACAGAGAAGTGTATATCCCTTAGAATTTTAAGGTGCATTATGTGTGAAGGCTTAATACTTAGAGTTTGTTTAGACGATGCTAATTTTCGTCACTTTGAACCTATGTCTCTAAGAGTAAACTCAAATTTTCTAATATTCTCCTTTTTTGAGCTTTTTATGGTTTTCTTTCTTTTTTCTTTTGTTTTTCATTTTTAAGATAAGCT
The DNA here is from genome assembly GCA_020465985.1 of Centrapalus pauciflorus. Lineage (NCBI taxonomy): Eukaryota > Viridiplantae > Streptophyta > Magnoliopsida > Asterales > Asteraceae > Centrapalus > Centrapalus pauciflorus. The sequence continues at coordinate 201,193 of JAANYP010001348.1, forward strand.
AATAAACTAACCTACTAACTTACTATAAAAGGAAAGTTATTATACTTAAACACTAACTTACTATAAAAAGAAAGAAAAATATACTAAGGTCAAGTTGCATACCATTTAGTTGAACCAACAACTCAAAGCGTGACTTATCAAAAGCTTTAGTGAATAAATCTATATTATTATCTTCCGTTGCCACTTTTACCAGCTTTATTAAATTCTTTTCAGCAAAATCACGTATGAAATGATGTCTTATGTCTATGTGCTTTGTTTTACTGTGTTTAACTGGATTATTAGTTATAGCAATTGTAGACTGATTATCTATCCTAATGGGAGTATGAGTGTAAGTCAAACCATAATCCCGCAATTGTTGTTGTATCCACAAAACCTGTGAACAGCAACTACCAGCAGCTACATATTCGGCCTCGCACGTTGACACGGCTACTGAAATCTGTTTCTTGCATTGCCAGGAAATGAGCCTCTCTCCAAGGAACTGACAACCTCCAGTTGTGGACTTCCGGTTCAAGCTGCAACCTCCATAATCTGAATCTGTGTATGCTTCCAATTCCAGATCACCATCAGCATGATACCAAAGTCCCAGCTTCAGTTTCGACTTGAGGTATCTCAGAATCCGCTTCACGGCTTTCATATGCATTTCTTTAGGATTAGCTTGAAACCTAGCACAAATACACACAGCAAACATTATGTCAGGTCTAGAAGTAGTTAAATACATAAGTGACCCAATCATGGCCCGATATAGAGTCGGATCCACATCAGTGTCACTGTCTGTACCCGGTCCGAGATTGTGATTCACTTGAATCGGAGTACTAAAATGAGCAGTCAGCTATGTTCTTTCCATCCCGAAGCGCTACAGAAAATCATAGACATACTTCGTCTGATGAATAAACATGCCCTCGTTCCTCTGTTCAACTTGCAAACCCAGAAAGAAGTTCAACTCTCCCATAGCACTCATCTCAAACTTTGACTTCATAACCTTTACAAAATCTTTGCACATCTGTTCGTTTGATGACCCAAAAATGATGTCATCAACGTACAATTGTACCAAGATAAAATCTTCTCCCTTTCTCTTCACGAACAATGTACTATCAATTCTCCCTCTTTCAAACCCGTTGTCTAAAAGATGAGTTGATAGCGTCTCATACCATGCCCTTGGTGCCTGATGCAATCCATACAGAGCCTCATCAAGTCGATACACTCTGTCGGGATACTTTGGATCAGTAAACCCAAGCGGTTGTTCGACGTACACCAGTTCCTTCACTTTGCCGTACAGGAATGCACTCTTTACATCCAACTGATATACTTTAAACCCTTTGAAGGACGCAAAGGCCAGAAACAAGCGAATTGCCTTGAGCCTTGCCACTGGTGCAAACACCTCGTTATAATCAATACCCTCTTCTTGGTTTAATCCCTTTACCACAAGTCTTGCCTTGTTGCGAGTTACAATACCCCGATCATCTCTCTTGCACTCAAAACCCATTTTGTTCCTATTGCAACTTCTCCTCGAGGTAGCGGTACTAACCCCCACACTTCAAGATTTTTGAATTGTGACAGTTCTTCTTTCATTGCTTCAACCCAAGAATTGTCTTTCAGTGCCATTTGCACATTCTTCGACTCTACTTGTGAGATGAAACACAAATATAGATATGTGTGATACGCCTTGGAGTCATTAATCATCGACAACAGCACTGTGTTGGTATTTAAACTACTCCTAGTTCTCACACCAATATGCGGATTTCCGATGATGTTCTCAATCGGATGATCCTTGTTTATCCTTGATGTTTCAACCTCATCGACCCTTAGATTATCTCCTAAGTTTGATCCTATTTCATCTAACGGGGGAACGACCTCAAACGGTACATTTTCTTCCTCATGATCACTGTCTTCGGAATTTGAAATAGTAGTCTGATTCTCGTTTGTAGGTATTTCAGTATCATTCTCTGCTGGAGACCCATCTTCTGTCGTTTCAGGCTCAGAAGTTGATGGAATGCTCATCTTTGGAAAACTTTGACTGTTCCTCATTCAGATTTAATGACGATAAGTCATTTTCAATTGTACGTGCATTTCCATCCAAAGGAATGTTAAATGATTCAAACAATGAGTCATAATCAAATATCCATTCCGGACCTGTTTGGGGTTCATGTGAATAACTTGTAACATCAATGTTAAACACATTTTCTACCGTACCGTTTGTTTTGTTAAAAACCCTTTTGTTTGGTGAGTTAGGCACATAACCCAGGAAATATCCTTCGTCAGCCTTTTCACCAAACTTAGGTTGATGTTTTGTTTTCAATAAAGCACACGGTACCCCAAACGGTTCGAAGCCAGTTAAATTGGGTGGTCTTTTATTCAAAACTTCATAACAGGTTTTGTTTAGTGATTTGACAGTAAGGACCCGGTTTAAAACGTGACATGCGGTATTCACTGCCTCCCCCCAAAACATGGTAGGAAGCTTTGAATCTGAGAGCATGGTCCTTGCTGCCTCAATCAAAGTCCTGTTTCTCCGTTCTGCCACCCCATTTTGTTGTGGCTCATATGGTGCACTAAATTGATGCACTATGCCTTTAGATAGGCAATATACACCAATTACTGTGATTTTAAACTCTGTTCCATTTTCACTCCTGATACGTTTTACCCTCGTCCTGTATGAGTTTTCGACTTGGTCTAAGAAACCAATCAACTTTCCAGCTGTTTCGTCCTTCGTACCTAAAAAGAAAACCCATGAAAAACGTGAGTAATCATCAGTGATAACTAAACAGTACCAACTACCACCTATACTCCTTTTGTTGATATGTGACACCCTCTTGCTTTGATATTATAATTGAAATCACCAGGATCAACAAACAACCTAATGAATACATGATAATTAAAATTGAATACTTAAATCAGAGTTAAGAAAATCCACACTAAAGCAATGAAAGTACATGTCTACAGTGATTAAGTCTAACTATTACAACATCATAATTGATTGAAAGTCATGTAATCCCAGCCCCAAAGCTATATTCGTGTACCAATAGCTTCTAAAGTCTCCGGGATATTGAAGTGATTTGCTTAAGTTGAAGGTCCTGCTACACTTTTGCCTTTTCATGAAAACATTGTGAGTCAACTGTAAGCTAAAGCTTAGTGAGATAACAGATTATGCAAACAACAAATATTTCTTTACAAGCAATGCTTAACCATCGGCAGTGTAAGCCCCATGTATGTGAAAACAGGCAGTGTAAGCCTCAATGTATGTGTAAACCATGCAGTGCTAGCATGGGGTTGGCAGTTCAAATGCTGATCGGGGATGTGCCGAACCTGACGGGATAACGAGTGGGATGATCAGTCCCCGACAGTGGCCTGCTGTCAGCCCCAGTCTAGGTCGCATCAGATTGTGAAGTAATGATCATGCAGTGCAAGCATGATGTAAATAGATGCACTTTCAAATATACGCTGGCTACATGTGTGTTACATGTCAAGTACGAGTGTGCATCATAACAACAAATCATGTACGAGTGCCAAATGATATATATGAAGAATGTGAACATGCCACTGAATATATAAACATGGATGCAAAAACAATAAATGTTAGAATGACAATCTGTTACTCACAGTGATTGGTATAGTGTGATTTGTCTCTGAATCAATGTGTGTTTTGATAACACCACAATGATCTGTAATGTAAGTGTAATAGTGATTTAATGTCAGTAATTGCTTAAAACTTATATTCTGAAAATTTAGTGTAAATGGGTCTGATTTCGGACCACATCCGAATTCGGATGGTCCGAATTGCAGATGGTCCGAAATTGGGTTCTTGGTCCGAAATAGGCTAGGTCCGAAATACGCTAGATGCGAACTGGGTACGGATCCGAATTCGGATGGATCCGGACCGAGTTCATACTTGGTGAAATTTCCAATATTTTCCAGATTTTATATTTTGACCATTTTTGCATGTTTCAGTAACTAAAGTTGTAAATATGAACTTAAGTGTACTAATTCAACTTATAATATGTCATATTGTACCAAAAATTTCCACATTTGTGTCCATTTTCTACAAGTCTCGAAGAACACACACTAAAACACACACATAATTCCAAAAATCATACTTAGAGTGTGAATCTGATTCTGAAATTTGATATACTACAACATACATGCTCGATTTCAACATATCATCAATAATATCCAACATGCAACAACATCTCGAATCAAAATCCTATGATTCGGTTTCTATAAAAACCGAACCAAAACTTCACAATATTGAAATTTTGAGTGATTCTTACCTCAAATTGTTTGTTGCAGCAGTTATAGTTCCTAATTTGCTACTTGAATCCAACTTTTGAACACTTGAAATTGTTGATTCTTGTGTTCTTGATTTGAAGCCGAGAGAGAGAGAGTAGAGAGAGAAATCGGTTTAGAGAGAGAGAGAGAGTAGTGAGAGAGTGAGTTTGTGGAAATGAAAGGGTTTTCTCTCTTTTATTTTCAATTTTGCCCCATTTGCACATTATACCCCTCAACTTCGTATTTTCTTATTTAACTGATAATATGATTAAAAATTTGCTTAACTTAATATGATCATCCAAAAGTACAACAATTAAGTTCTTAAAATTTGCAAATTACAATTTATGAAAATTTGGGATGTTACAGCATGGGCTTCACCACGCCTATACTTCGTCCGCGAAGTCATGCTGCGCTAAACAGACTTGGGTACTTAGTCTTCATGTCTTCTTCCGATTCCCAAGTATGATTAGCTCCCCGATGATGCTTCCACTTGATCAGCACCATCCTGATATCCTTATTCTGTAACTTTTTGACTTTTGTTTCCAAGATGAACTCCAGCTCATCAACGAACCTTAGCCGTTTGTCAATCTTAATGTCTGAATGGTCAGTCCATGGTTCCCTCTCGGGCACCAGACTTTTTCTTAAGTAGCCCACATGATATACCGGATGAACACCTGATAACTCTTCCGGCAAGTCCAAATGATAGAACTGATTTCCAACTCTTTCCAGTATCTTGAAGGGTCCTATGAATCGAGGTGATAACTTTCCTCGCTTTACAAATCTTGTAACACCTTTCATTGGGGATACCTTCAGGTAGACCCAATCATCCTTCTGAAACTCTATCGCTTTGTGACGGCGATCGTGGTAATTCTTTTGCCGATCTTGTGCCGTTTTCATGTACTGTCGAATGAGTTGAATCTTTTCGTTTGTTTCTTGCAATAAGGCAGGACCAGCTATTGGAGTTTCTCCAGTTTCCATCCAACAGGTTGGAGTCCTACACTTTCTACCATACAGGAACTCGAATGGTGCCATCTTGATTGTGGAATGGTAACTATTGTTGTAGGAGAATTCAACCAATGGGAGGTGATCATCCCAGTTACCACCCAAATCCATGACACACGCTCTGAGCACGTCTTCCAGAGTCAGAATTGTTCTCTCACTTTGCCTGTCGGATTGAGGTCTGTAAGCAGTACTCATTGCGATACGAGTACCAAGACCGTTTTGTAGAGCAGTCCAGAAGTTGGAAGTGAATCTACTATCTCGGTCGGAGACAATAGACTTAGGCACACCATGCCTGATGACGATTTCATTCACGTAAATCTGGGCAAGACGGTCCAATGAATATGTTTCCCGAATGGGATTGAAGTGAGCAGATTTTGTTAATCGATCAACAATGACCCAAATGGCATCATGTTGACAACGCGTCTTGGGAAGCTTCGTTATAAAGTCCATAGTAATATGGTCCCACTTCCATTCTGGGATGGGAAGAGGTTGCATACTATCATAGGGCTGTTGATGTTCTGCTTTGACCAATCTGCATGTTCTGCACTTCTCTACATATTTACCAACGTCTCTTTTCAACCCTGGCCACCAGAAATCTGCTTTCAAGTCATTGTACATTTTCGTGCTTCCAGGGTGAATTGAGAACTTAGATTGATGAGCTTCTTCTAGAATCACTTCTCGCATGTTCCCGAACTTAGGAACCCAAACTCTGCCATATACACCCTGCAGTCCGGTTCCATCATCTTGCATTAAAGGTATTTGAATTCTGACATCTTCATTCTTTATATTCTCCTCTTTTAGAGCCTGCAACTGAGCAGCCCTTACATCATCTATGATAGTTGAAGTCAAGATTGTAGAAGTCAAGGCATATCAATATGCCTTGCAGTAAGCTTTTCTACTTAGGGCATCAGCCACTACGTTGGCTTTTCCCGGGTGATACAGAATTTCACAGTCATAGTCTTTGATCAGCTCCATTGACCTTCTTTGCCTCATATTTAAGTCCTTCTGACTGAATATGTACTTCAAACTCTTGTGGTCGGTGTAGAGCTGACACTTGGTTCTGTACAAATAGTGCCTCCAAAGTTTGAGAGCGAAAGTCACAGCAGTTAGCTCTAGGTCATGAGTAGAGTAGTCTTTCTCATGTGGTTTGAGTTTTCTACAAGCGTATACTATGACATTTCCTCTTTGCATCAGAACAGCACCCAAACCCATGCCTGATGCATCTGTGTAAACTACAAAGTCTTTGTTCCCTTCAGGCAGGGCTAACACTGGTGCTTCACTTAGCAGTCTCTTCAATCTGTCAAAAGCCACTTGTTGTTCTTCTTTCCAAAAGAAGGTCGCGTTCTTACGAGTAAGTTTTGTAAGCGGAACGGCGATTTTGGAGAAGTCTTTGATGAATCGGCGGTAGTAACCAGCCAATCCCAGAAAGCTACGAATTTCTGAGGCATTGCGAGGTGATTCCCAGTTCTGGATAGCTTCGATCTTTGCAGGATCAACAGCAATCCCAGCACCAGATATCACGTGCCCCAAGAATTGGATCTGCTTTGAATATTGAGTAGATGCAAGTTAACAAAGAGTTTATAATTGAGTATAAGGATCATGAAATTGTTTGGAATGTTGAGACGTACCTGCCTCAACCAGAATTCACACTTAGAGAACTTGGCATAAAGTTGCTCTTTGCGTAGCAACTCTAGTAATTCTCTCAGATGTGCTGCATGATCCTCTTCGGTCTTTGAATTGATGAAAATGTCATCGATGAACACGATGACCGATTTGTCGAGCATTGGCCAGCAGACTCGATTCATGAGATCCATGAAAGCAGCCGACGCATTTGTAAGACCAAATGGCATTACCAGAAACTCGTAGTGTCCGTAACGAGTTCTGAAAGCCGTTTTAGGAATGTCGTCTGAATGTACTTTGAGTTGGTGATAGCCCGAACGAAGATCAATCTTCGAGAAGTAGCTTGCGCCTTGTAACTGGTCGAAGAGATCATCAATCCGGGGCAACGTGTATTTGTTTTTGATTATGACTTTGTTGAGTTCTCGGTAATCAATGCACATACGTAATGTGCCATCTTTCTTCTTGACGAATAGAACAGGAGCGCCCCAAGGAGATGAACTTGGGCGGATAAAGCCTTTGTCAAGCAGCTCCTGTAACTGCTTCATCATATCCTGCATCTCTGCAGGAGCTAACGATACGGAGCTTTTGCTATTGGAGCAGCTCCAGGAATCAGATCAATGTGGAATTCCACTTGACGATCAGGTGGCAATCCCGAGCTATCTTCTGGAAAGACATCTGGAAAGTCTGAAACAACGGGAACGGTGGAAGGAGATTAAACTTCAGCCTTTGCATCGACAGCATAGGCCAAATATGTAGGACAGCCCTTGGCAACATGCTTTCGGGCTTTTGCAATTGAAATAAGGCACAAGTCGCCTTTGTGTCTGTCACCATAGATACAAATGTCTCGGCCCTCGGGAGTGGTGATCTTAATCATCCTTTTCTTGCAAACGATCTGGGCCTCGTTATGAACCAACCAGTCCATACCTAATATGACATCAAATCCCCAAACTCCATAGGGATCAGATCTATATTGAACACTACATCCTCTACAAGTAGTGTGCAATTCCTATATACCTTGTCTGCCTTAACTAACATGTTGCTAGCAGTCTCTATATCAAGTACAAATTGCAGTTTGGAAGTAGGCATATTGAATTGACGAGCAAATGAAGTGGAGACAAACGAATGGTTGGCTCCGGAATCAAATAGAATACGTGCAGGAATGGAATTAACATAGAACGTACCAGTGACCACCTCCGGGTCATCCTTTGCTTCTTCAGCTGTGATTTGGAATGCCCTTGTTGGAGCCCTTTGAGATTGATCTCTGCGAGCAGTGGAAGCTGCAGAAGATCTTGTCGTTGATTGTTGACCATTCTGATCTCGTGGGGGTTTCGAGCAATCCCTTGCAAAATGGCCAAGTCTGTGGCAGTTGTAGCATGCATCATCTTTTCGAGGACAATGCTCCCAGTGATGGCCTTTCTGCCCACAGCAGAACCAGTACATGTCTTGAGTCTTGCACTCTCCAGAGTGCGCTTTTCTGCATCTTCTGGAGTCTCTCATTTCAGAACTGGCCGAAAAGGCACTTCCTTTCTTGGGTGATGAAGATTGTTGATGGGATTGAGGAGAGAATCGGGAAGATCCAGACTCCCGCTGCCTTTTTGGCGGCGACGGTTGAGTCGGTGTTGCGGCAGCTGACCCAACGACGTACCCAGATAATAAGACGATCTGCTCAACATTCCGAGCAGCCTCTAGCAGACCAGCAAAAGTTGTATACCGAACCCCACTCATGGTTCGGCGAATTTCATAATCTAAACCGGCCTCAAACTGGGCTATCTTCCTTTCCTCCGTGTCAACTTGATGCGGTGCAAACAAACTTAGTCGGGTGAACTCAACGGCATATTGTGTAACCGTTTTCGTTCCTTGAGTCAGGTTCAGAAATTTCGCCTCTAGTCGGTGCTTCTCATCAGTAGGACAGTATTGCTGAGAGAATACTTCCTTGAATTCACTCCAGGACATGTGCGACACTACCTCCATCGTCAACACATGTGTCATTGCATCCCACCACATCACTGCGTCCCTTGCAAACATTGCGGTTGCAAAGCGGACCATGTCTTTATCAGCGCAGTCGCTGATCCTGAAAGTTCTCTCCGTGGTGGTGATCCATTCTAAAGCTGTGACAGCATCTCCAGTTCCATCAAAAGTAACCGCTCCGTTACTTTTGAAGTCCTTAAATCTGCAACCCCTTGATCTGTTAGAAGACCCAGTGTCTTGTCTTTCCTCTTGATCATCTTGTTGTTGCTCCTTGTTCTTTCGTTTATCAGCCTTACGTTTTGCTTCGGCCTCATCTCTGGCCCTTAACTGGTCGGCAAATGACTGAGCCTGCTCAGCCATTCGTTTAGATTGCAGTTCATTGTTTTGTTCCATTAGAGCTTGCATCATCTGGAACATTTGTTGAGGAGTCATATCGTCTCCTGACATGTTCTGAAATATAAAAACTTATATTTAGAACATTTAGTTGGAAGTCCTAAGTGTTTACAGTTACCCTTTAATTGTCCCCGTGTGCATGTCAATCCTATCTTAGTTCAGATCAAGTCCAAAGAGTCCATTCTAATATCATAACCTAAGTTTGAGTCCAAGTCCTTACGGACACTTGAAACCTCAAACTAATGCTCTGATACCAAAACCTATGACACCCTCTTGCTTTGATATTATAATTGAAATCACCAGGATCAACAAACAATCCAATGAATACATGATAATTAAAATTGAATACTTAAATCAGAGTTAAGCAAATCCACACTAAAGCAATGAAAGTACATGTCTACAGTGATTAAGTCTAACTATTACAACATCATAATTGATTAAAAGTCATGTAATCCCAGCCCCAAAGCTATATCCGTGTACCAATAGCTTCTAAAGTCTCCGGGATATTGAAGTGATTTGCTTAAGTAGAAGGTTCTGCTACACTTTTGCCTTTGCCTGAAAACATTGTGAGTCAACTGTAAGCTAAAGCTTAGTGAGTAACAGATTGTCATTCTAACATTTATTGTTTTTGCATCCATGTTTATATATTTAATGGCATGTTCACATTATTCATATATATCATTTGGCACTCGTACATGATTTGTTGTTATGATGCACACTCGTACTTGACATGTAACACACATGTAGCCAGCGTTTATTTTAAAGTGCATCTATTTACATCATGCTTGCACTGCATGATCATTACTTCACAATCTGATGCGACCTGGACTGGGGCTGACAGCAGGCCACTGTCGGGGACTAATCATCCCACTCGTTATCCCGTCAGGTTCAGCACATCCCCGATCAGCATTTGAACTGCCAACCCCATGCTAGCACTGCATGGTTTACACATACATTGAGGCTTACACTGCCTGTTTTCACATACATGGGGCTTACACTGCCCATGGTTAAGCATTGCTTGTAAAGAAATATTTGTTGTTTGCATAATTTGTTATCTCACTAAGCTTTAGCTTACAGTTGACTCATAATGTTTTCAGGCAAAGGCAAAAGTGTAGCAGGACCTTCTACTTAAGCAAATCACTTCAATATCCCGGAGACTTTAGAAGCTATTAGTACACGGATATAGCTTTGGGGCTGGGATTACATGACTTTTATTCAATTATGATGTTGTAAGAGTTAGACTTAATCACTGTAGACATGTACTTTCATTGCTTTAGTGTGGATTTGCTTAAGTCTGATTTAAGTATTCAATTTTAATTATCATGTATTCATTGGGTTGTTTGTTGATCCTGGTGATTTCAATTATAATATCAAAGCAAGAGGGTGTCACATGATAGGTCTAAAAAGATCCATATGCAACAAATCGAAAGTGGAAGTTATCGAGTTCTTAGTCTTTGACTTGTGCGACTTCTTGTGTTTTTTGCCTTTCTTGCACGGTACACACTTGTCTTCGAACTGAAAACTCTTCAGTGGGGACGACTCCTTGCACCAGACCATGTTTAGTGATATAGTTCATTTTCCGTAGGTGCAAGTGTGCCATGCGTCTGTGCCATAAAATGGATTCTGTCTCTGAAGTTTTGGATAATAGACATATTGGTTCCATCGATGAACCCGATTTATTCATATCCATCATGTATAAATCATTCTTCCTTGGGGCTCTCATCAGTATCCACTCTTCAGGTACTTTAAATCCCGGTTTCAGCACTAACGCCTCAGTATCAGTGAAAATTACTGAGTTTATCTTATCACAGATTTGAGATACACTAATGAGGTTGTAATCAAGCTTATCAACGTGATAAACTTGATCAAGTTTTATAGTCCCATTAGTGACCACTGCAGTACCAGTGATATGATCGCCTTTGTTCCCAGCGAATGATTCAAAACCCTTGTTCCCTCCCATGAAGTCTGTGAGTAGACTTCTTTCCCCAGTCATGTGCCTAGAGCAACCACTGTCGACGAACCACTTGTTTTTAAGACCTGTAGTAAGCTCCTTTTTGTGATCCGATTCCACGTTAGCCATTTGTGCGGCAGACTCCAGAATAGTCTGATTGTCTGACTTCTCCACCAACACAGGACTTGTATCATTAAGTTCAGTGTCCTCTGTTACTTCCTCTGCTCCGTCATCCCCAGTCTCTATCACTTCAGCCATGAAGGCTCTAGCATTCGAATCAGGATGTGAACTCCAATCATACGTCCCATCAAGCTGTCTGCCCGATGATATGTTTGTTAACATACCAGCGATGTTCGCTTGATTACCCGAACTACCAGACTGATATCTTCCCTGAGATTGATTCTGATAGTTTTCAACTTGGGGTCGTTGACATTCTCGAGCAAAATGTCCTAATCCTTGGCAGTTATAACACATAATATTGGATTTATCGAACCCAATTTTACTATTTCCCACATTCAGATTTCTGCCTGTTCGCTTCATGAACCTTTTGACCCTCTGAGTCACCATGGCCAGTTGCCATTGAAGGTCCATTTCCTCCAAATCATCAGGATCCAACTGATCGTAGTCCTCTTCCCATAATGCAGGATCATTAATTTTTCCTTGTACACAATTTCCATATGCTGCAACAAACGAAGCCAAAAGATTCAGATGAGTTTCCGCTGATTGTGCACTCATATGCATCTTTGTGTACTGTTGAGAAGTAAATGCGGAGTGAGTCTGTTTATCTTCCGGTTTAGAATACCCTAAGAATGCCCAACTGCTTGTTTCTTCTACGTCCACTGGAATAGACGCTTCACCCGTGAAGAAAGCTGTAGCTGTTTTCAGTTCACTTGCGATAGAAGGTTTTGACTTTCCAAGATACATCTCTGGATCTTGGACTTAATCATATTCTCTCTCCTAAGTATCTGAAAGTTGTAAGCCCTCAGCGTACCAATAACTCCTTTGAGAGTAAGAGTTTCAAATTTTTTTTCATCATGCTTTATAAGCGCTATGTACATTTCCCAGTTTGCTGGTAAAGCATCAAGAAGTTTCTCTATCTTCTCAATTTCACGATACTCAATATCGTAATTATCCAACTCTGTCAGTAAATGGTAGAACCTTGTAGTCGTCTCATCCAACTTTTCGATTTTCAAAGCTTTGAAAATTGCGAACTGCTGTTTTAGCATCTCTGTCCTACCTTTACGAACCCTCGGGTTTCCCTCACACCTCTTCTAGAGAGCATCCCATAGCTCTTTAGAAGTACGATGATTCCGTAAAGTGTGTAGAATCTCCTGAGGTAGTGCCATGCGAATAATTGAAAATGCTCTATTCTCGGCCTCATACAATTTCTTGTCATCATCCTTCATTTTCTGGTATGTCATGACTCTCTGACGGCCCTCAAACTCTTAAGTGGGTGGAATGTATCCCTCATCGATACAAATCCACATTCTCATATCATTGAAACGAGCGAAATCGGCAAACCTATCCTTCCACCAATAGTAGTCTTCCAACCTCATCAGTTTTGGCGGAAAATTTGCCTTGCCAACTTCGTGGTCCATTTCGATAAACTTTTGCAAACTGGCCATCCTTTCTAAATTTTTTGTATTCGAACTTAGGTAACTAAATTTAAAATTAATTTAAAATTAACCCTTTCGAACTTAGGTAAGTTCGAACTAGTTTAAAATTAAATTCGTTTGAAATTAAATTCGAAATTGATTAAGGTCGAAATCAACAAATTCAAAGGACTGACAAGTTCGAGGTTTCTGACAAGTTTGAGATCTGGCAAATTTGAATGCTAGCAAGTTCGAATCTCAGCCAAATTCGAATGAAACCCTAAATAAAGTTCGTGCGGAGCGTATTTTCTGACAAGTTCGAATTTTCTGACAAATTCGAATAAACACTAATACCCCCCATGTTCGAGTGCCGCAAGTTTGAAAAACGGCCAAAATTTCGATTTTTTCAAGTTTTCAGTTTAAACCAAAGTTTTTAAGATTATAAACTAAGATTTCGACTAAAATGATGAACTAATATGAACTTTTCTTCGTTATGTTGCTTGTATAACTCGAAAAACTAATAAAAGATGTGATTTTTCCATCCAAAATGCCAAGAAACCAAGAATGTTGATTATGAACACGAAGAACACGATGAACACCCTTATGGCTCTAATACCACTTGTAAGGTCACCTACCTACGGATCCAATCTTGCCGCGACACCGTCCAACGAGTGCGGAATTCTCGTTAGCGGTTTGACGGATAGATAACACACACGAAACACGGAGACACACACGATGATAGACGCAAACTAGAACGCCCCGACACGTGATTCTCTCCAAGAACTCACAAAAACGCCTCTACAAGTTCGTAATCGCCCTTAGCCTAAATTCTACAAAAGCTATTAATCAAAACTGATTAAACCTTAATTATAGGCATAAGATTCGAACTTGCCTTGGACAAGTTCGAGAAGGCCCAAGCCCACGAACTTGTCCACCATAAGTTCGAACCAGGCCTTTGAACTTATTCTAGAACTTGTCTTTGAACTTGTTCTAGAACTTATGTTTGAACTTATCTTTGAACTTATGTTTGAACTTATTGTAAAACATCAATTACAACGTAGTTCAAGCATATATACAATCAATGTCAAACACATATCAAACATACAACAAACATATAACAAACATGTATTAATATGCAATTACGAACGAATTGACTATTACAAAATATCATTTATACTTAGACTGCTATCGTCACACAGGATGCACTAACAGATATTTTTAAGGAGATAAATGAATATCAGCCCTCTGATGCTGAGTTTGTAGACACAGAGGTCCAGGTTGAAGAAGAAGGCGCTAGGGAACAGACTGAGGCTGAGGCTCACGTCGAGACCGCCTCCGAGTCTGATTCCAAATCATGTTCTGAAGGAACAGAGGTTGAAGATCCGGATGTCACATTGGCAGATATGGATCTAGGTTAGTTGTTAGCAGAAGGAGAATGACAAGGCCAACAATCAGTGACGAAGAGGCCGAAGAGTCCGAGTTTGAATTAGAAGAAGAAGCTTCTCTCTTCCCTTGGCATAGAGCGAAGAGGTATCAATTCATGCAGGGAGCCCCATCCACTTCTGCTTCTCCACCTGTGTTACCGGCTGCTCCATCCTCATCAACCACAGCTCAATCTACATCCGTCTCCATTCCATCTACCTCGACTCCATTCACAGATAAAACAGATGTGAAGGAAAAGTGGACTTCCAAATAGTCCAAATTTACCAACTTTCAACTGCCGTAAAAGAGTTGCAAGAGCACAATGCACGCTTGGATCAAGAGAATGCCGCATTACAAACTGTTGGGTTTCCTATACCCTTGCTAGGTTAAATTAAAACTTTGCGGAAAATTAAATAACCTAACTATGCAAGAATATAAAACCTTAAGGATCTAACCAAACAAGCTAAGCAACTATTTATTAAAATAAAGAGATGAATAAGAAAAACTAACCTTGAGAAATTCGTAATTTTCTCCACAAAGAACGATTGCACGGACAGCCTCTGAATCGAGCAACAAGCGTCTAAAGGAAGATCGCCTCTAGTTGTTCACACCCAATGAACAAAAGAAAAGATAATTATAACTTTTCTAAGCTCAGATCTCAGAGTCCCAAAACTGGTATCCCTTGTGATCGTTAGAGAACTTAGAATTGAATGAGCGAGGAATGAAGCAGGCAGGGGCTGCCTATTTATAGGTTTTAAAAACCTACAAATTTTTTATCCCAAATCCATGTGGGATGGATTGGTGGCCGGCCCCCCTTATTAGGGTTTAGGGGGTGCCCTGTTGACTATCAACTAATTGCAGTTTAGCCCCTGTACTTCCTCAATTAAATCTATTAGCTTCGGGTTAATTTATTAACTATTAATAAGTTAACAAACTAACCCATTAATCAAATTTAATCAATTATTTAGTTTCTAATTAATTTATTAAACATAATAAATTAACAAACTAATTAACATTATATATTTAAGTTAATCATCTTTTCTTTACAATTCATTGCATGCACCGAAAAAGGATCCAGCCTGATAACAATATGTTTACAAATAATTGTGACTTGGACACTAATTCCAACAGTCTCCCACTTGGACAAGTTGGCAACTATTTGTCTAAACACATTCTATTACCAGCCTTTCTAGCTACTCGATACAGCTGCCGAACTCTGAATCATATCAGAGCTAATCCTTTAGATAAGGGATCAATTATTCCTTTGTTCTCTGATATCGTATGAAACTAAGACATGGATTATAATCAATCTTTGGTTTCAAAATTATGTTTCTGATTTCCGATTAATATGACTATATGAGACTTATTAATTGAACACTTCAATTTTGTCTCGGTCGGGCCCGACACTCTAGAGTCAACGTTTAATCATCAGAGGGCCCATAGATATCGCTTTTCCATATAGGCAAAAGGAACGAATAAAATTCGCATACAGAGCGCTAGCTAACTAATAACATCGTAACTAGATACATTCGTTATAACTGGCAGTTACGCATAGCGTTTGAATGCACTAAGGTATGACGGACTAGAAAACCGCAACTTCAATGTATCTCCGTCTGAAGAATAGAGGATATTATCATCTTGGAAATACTTATGATTTGATCCATGAAGTATCTTTCCAAGTGTGAGTGCCCTATACTTAAATCTCCATTAAGTACCCATGAATGTTGCAGCAATCTCTATGCTATGTCAAACTCTTGACAGTCTACTAACATTCCATGACAGTCTTTATTCAATACTAACTTCCGGTAGTACGAACGACTGAGGTATTTGAATAAAATTAATTACTCTGGGAGTTGGTTCTAAACATGCAAAAGGAAACACAATGATAAATTAATAGAAGATGGCAGCACTTTGCAAATAAATAAATCTCCATTATTTAATCACCAAATCCATCACAATTTCAAATCATTGTTACAATGTTTCAAATTCAAAACTAACTACTAAACTTTACATTATCTCGTAATCCTATGCTAACAGCATGACTATACTGTTTCGGTTGAGAAAGTGGCTTTGTGAACGGATCAGCTGGATTCTCCTCTGATCGCACTCTTTTCACAATCACATGTCCTTCTTCAACCTTGCTACGAACAAAGTGGTACTTCTGATCAATATGCTTGGACTTTCCATGATCCTTGGGTTCTTTAGTCAACGAAACAACACTTTCGCTGTCACAGAATATTTCGATGGGGTCTTGAACCGTTGGGACAACTCCAAGATCTCTAATGAAATTCTTCAACCAGATGGCTTCCTTTGAGGCTTCTGAGGCCGCAATATATTCTGACTCGCAGGTAAAGTCTGCCAAGGTTTCCTGCTTCGAACTCTTCCACGTCACGGCTCCCCCGTTCAATAAGAACACCCAACCAGATTGTGACCGACAGTCATCTCTATCCGTTTGGAAACTCGCATCGCAATAACCGGTTACTTTGAGTTCATCCTGTCCACCGTAAACTAGGAACCTGTCTTTAGTATTTCTTAAATACTTACGAATATTCTTGACCGCCGTCCAATGACCTTCACCAGGGTCTTGCTGATGTCGACTCACCATGCTTAAAGCAAATGAGACATCAGGCCTCATACATGTCATGGCATACATTATATATCCTATGGCCGAAGCATATGGAACTCGACTCATTCTGTCTCGTTCCTCCTGTGTCTTCGGGCTCATGTCTTTACTAATCTTTATGCCATGAGCAAAGGGAAGGTTCCCCTTCTTAGACTTCTCCATACTGAACCTTTTCAGTATTTTGTCCAAGTACGTATCCTGGCTTAGTCCTATTAGACGTCTCGTTCTATCTCTATAAATCTTTATACCCAGAATAAAAGCTGCATCTCCTAGATCCTTCATAGCAAAACATCTTCCCAACCAATCTTTTACACTCTGTAATGTTGGGATGTCGTTTCCTATAAGTAATATGTGATCGACATATAATACCAGGAAGACTTCAGTGCTCCCACTGACGTTGACTTATATGCAGGACTCATCTTCTCTTCTAGAAAATCCAAACTCTGTGATTTTCTCATGAAAGCAAAGATTCCAGCTTCGAGAAGCTTGCTTAAGTCCATAAATGGACTTCTGAAGCTTACACACTTTCTTAGGATAGTTGGTGTCTACAAAACCTCCAGGTTGTGTCATAAACACATCCTCTGTCAATTTCCCGTTGAGGAAAGCGATTTTGACATCCATCTGCCAGATTTCATAGTCATGAAACACAGCTATGGCCAGAACTATCCTTATGGATTTAACTTAGCTACCGGTGAAAAGGTTTCCTCATAGTCAATCCCGTAGGTTTGAGTATAGCCCTTTGCCACCAGCCTAGCTTTGTAAGTGTGTACTTTCCCGTTCATATCCGTTTTCTTCTTGAATATCCACTTACAACCAACTGTCTTTAGACCGGGTGTGGGATCAACCAAGTTCCAAACTTGGTTGCCATACATGGATTCAATCTCGCTATCCATAGCTTCCTTCCATTTGGCTGCCTCAGGGCCTGCCATCGCTTCCCGGTAGTTAGCTGGTTCATCAAAGTCAACTAGTGTACTATCACTAATCATATCATCCTGTTCAATATGGAAACCATAGTAGAGTTCAGGAGGATTGCTAACTCTACCGGATTTGCGCAAAGGTAAGGATATGTCATTGGGTTCAACAGGCATCTCAGCCTCATGTTGATGGTCAGTGTTTGCAGTTGGTTCTTCATCGGTAGTATCTTGAATCTCATCAAGATCGTTCTTACCCCCACTGTCCTCTTTAGATATTATCTCCTTCTCGAGGAACACTCCTTTTCGAGATACAAACACGTTTTCATGTGGTTTGTAAAATAGATATCCAAATTACTCTTGTGGGTAACCGACGAATAGACACTTTTCAGATCTTTGACTGAGTTTGTCAGAGGTCTCTCGTCCAACGAAGACTTCACAACCCCAGATCTTGATGTGACCAAGGGAAGGACGCTTTCCCTTCCACATCTCGTAAGGTGTCTTTGAAACTTTCTTGGTGGGTACTAGATTTAGAATATGTGCTGCAGTTTCTAATGCATAACCCCAGAAACTTACTGGAAGTGTTGCTCGACTCATCATAGATCGGACCATATCTAACAAGGTCCTGTTTCTCCTCTCCGTAACTCCGTTGAGTTGTGGTGTTCTAGGAGGTGTTAACTGGGAAACTATTCCACAACTTCTAAGATGATCGAGAAACTCGATACTAAGGTACTTTCCTCCCCTGTTGGAGCGGAGAACCTTTATCTTTCTGCCCAGTTGATTCTATACTTCACTTTGATATCTTTTGAATGTCTCAAAAGTGTCGGACTTATGTTTAATTAAATAAACATATCCAAATCTACTATAGTCATCTGTAAAGGTGACATAGTACCGATTTTCCCCTTTTGTAGCACATCGGAATGGCCCACATACATCTGTGTGGGCCAAATCCAATAGTCCTTCACCTCTTTCACACGTTCCTGTGAATGGTGATTTTGTCATCTTGCCCAGTAAACAGGATTCGCATACATCATCGAATTTTAGGTCGAATGATTCCAACACTCCATCCTTTTGGAGTTGGGCGATGCGTTTCTTGTTAATGTGCCCAAGGCGACAGTGCCACAATTTGGACTTATCAATTTCGTTAGAATCAATATTAAATAATAGGGTGTTTTCACACTCAACAGTTTCATATATGCCATTATAAGGACAAGCTTTGAATATAAAAACATCATTCAAATAAACCAAAATACTTCCATTATTATTATCAAAGCTCAAATTGTATCCATCCTTATACAAGGCAAACAAAGAAATGATGTTCCTATTTATATCGGGTGAATAACAACAATTATTTAAGCTAATCTCTACTCCTGATCTAAGCACGAGCTGGAACCTTTCGACTTTCTTCACAGGCGTGATCTTTTGATTCCCCATGATTAGGTTCAGCTCCCCATGCTTCAAGCTTCTACTTTCCCTTAGTCCCTGCAATACAGAGCAAATGTGAGTACCACATTCTGTATCAAGAACCCATGAATTAGAGATAGAAGTGTTATGGAGTTCGATCATGAACATACCTGAGGTGCTGGCCTTTTCGACTTTGCCGTCTTTAAGGTCCTTCAGATATGATGGGCAGCTTCGCTTCCAGTGCCCCTTGCCATTGCAGTAAAAGCATACTGCTTCCTTCGGATCTTTAGTAGGCACAATACCGGACTCTGTTCTCCCTTGAGACCCTTTCTTGGACTTTCCTTTTAGGGCCTTCCAGGATGACTTCCGTTTTCTTGAGGCCTTACCGACAGTAAGCACAGGGGCCACAGGGGCCTCATCTTTCTTGATGCCCTGTTCAGCGGTTCAGAGCAGATTATGCAGTTCCATAATTGACGTCTCCTTCTGATTCATGTTCATCTGATAGGAGAGTACGAATTGATTATAGATGGTGGGTAGTCCAGAAAGAATGATATTGTTGGAGAACTCAGAGTCAAACACCATATTGAGAGCCTCCAGCCGGTCGAAGTACCCCTTCATCTCAAGGACGAAAGTGCAGATAGATGTTCCAGGTTTTGGTTTGCAGGCCATGAGGGATCTTACCACATCAAGGCGCTCTTTGCTCGCCTTAGCCTCAAACATCTCTCGCAGCTGCTGATTCATCTCAAAGGCCCATGTATTCTCGAAGGCTTTAGCAAGCTCAGGAACCATGGATGACGCCATGATGCAGGATACTTTGTTCGCATCATCGTAATGTTTCTAGTGTGCGTCCATTTCCTCCTGGGTGGGATTCTCATTCAGTGTGGGAATTTGTTCATCGAGAACATACTCCTTGTTCTCGTACCTCAGCGCAAACCTGAGGTTTCTCATCCTGTCCACATAGTTCGGACCGGATAGTTTTTCCCTACCCAGAACGGAAAGGAGTGAGAAGTTGGATGCGTGGTTGGGAGCAGGAGTGGGAGTACCGGTAGAAGTAGACATCTGTGAGATAAAGTTTTACTTAGTATGAAGTATTCCTCAAACAATTTACCCAATTTGAATTAAGGCTAGGATCCATATTTTCGATTCGTTTTATGAAAAGGGTCGCCGTAATCACGCCACGAATTTATTTTAGGTGGACAAACTCTTGTCGACTTCAATCTCTATGAAATTCCTAGATCTTTTGAGATTAATTGAATCTTATCAATGACATGTTAATCTCGGTTATGCTCAACTACTATCCGTGACTGGGTTGCCGAGGATCACGGACAAGATGGTGAATCTAACCATGCAAAACTGCGTAAGACCCGGCACGGATCAGTCCGGGAATCGCGAGTCCTACATCACCTCCTAATATGTCTCTCATTAGTGTGCCGGTCAATACACACGCTCCACTAACAGTGCATATAGGAGATGTGCATTTTTCATGGATTTGCATACTAATTCACTTTTGATATATCTAAAACGGGATTTTTTTATTTTAGTACTTTAGATTATACTTTTAATCTGGACATCATCCTATCAAAAGTCCTCGGTAGCTCCATTGAACGCACAACGAAGCGTAGGAGGTAGGTCAGCGCGAAGCTGTTAAAAACCTACTCCTTTAGGGAAGCAGAGCGACCCGCCTTATACCTCGTTTGTAGTTTGTTCACTATGGGTGAGCAGATTTATCAATTGACTGACGATGTAATTAGATTTAAATAATATATATAATCAATAATACATATATAAATTTCTTTTAAATCTTAGGGGTTTAATTTTAAACTTTTAAAATTAAAGGGTCTATTTTAAACATTTTAAAATTCAGGGTATATTTTAAACAATTTAAAATATTAGGGTTTAAGTTAATATTTATATTATATATATATATATATATATATATATATATATATATATATATATATATATATATATATATATATATATATATATATATATATATTTCGGTTTCAATATTTAAATAAAATAAGAAACATTTAATTATTAAATATATATATTAAATCCGAAACCTATATATATAACTATATAAATCCTCAAAATTTAAACCTAGGATAATACAAGTTTATCCTAATAAATTATGATATTCTAAAACATTTAGGATAAGCACTTAATTTAAATTAAGGTAATTTCTAGATAAATAGGATTTAGGATAAACCTAGAAAATCAAGCTTATCTCTAAGACATGTTTATCTAAAACCCCAAAAATCAAACCCTTAATTAAATTAATAAAATAATAATTTATTTAATATTTCAGATTTATCCATTTAAAACCTTTTAAAAATCCAAAAATTTGAAGATAAATATGAAAAACAATTTTTAAAATTTAGACAATTAATTTAATATTTAAAACTATTTTAAAAATTAGATAATTATCAAAAAAACGAATTTTACTCCAAAATTTCGAAAAATTAATTTTTAATTAATTTTTCGGATTTATTTAATATTTAAAAACTAATTTTAAGTTTAAACAATTTAATTTAAAATTAAAAACACCATTAAAATTAAATCAAAATTTCAAAATTTAAGAAAAAGATTATCATCTCAAAAAAATTGTAAAGCTCGTTAGGTTAACCTGACTTTGATACCCTTGCTAGGTTAAATTAAAACTTTGCGGAAAATTAAATAACCTAACTATGCAAGAATATAAACCTTAAGGATCTAACCAAACAAGCTAAGCAACTAATTATTAAAATAAAGAGATGAATAAGAAAAACTAACCTTGAGAAAATTCGCAATTTTCTCCACGAAGAACGATTGCACGGACAGCCTATGAATCAAGCAACAAGCGTCTAAAGGAAGATCGCCTCTAGTTGTTCACACCCAATGAACAAAAGAAAAGATAATTATAACTTTTCTAAGCTCAGATCTCAGAGTCCCAAAACTGGTATCCCTTGTGATCGTTAGAGAACGTAGAATTGAATGAGCGACGAATGAAGCAGGCAGGGGCTGCAAATTTATAGGTTTTAGAAACCTACAAATTTTTTTATCCCAAATCCATGTGGGATGGATTGGTGGCCGGCCCCCTTATTAGGGTTTAGGGGGTGCCCTGTTGACTATCAACTAATTGCAGATTAGCTCCGGTACTTCCTCAATTAATTCTATTAGCTTCCGGTTAATTTATTAACTATTAATAAGTTAACAAACTAACCCATTAATCAAATATAATAAATTATTTAGTTTCTAATTAATTTATTAAACATAATAAATTAACAAACTAATTAACATTATATATTTAAGTTAATCATCTTCTCTTTACAATTCATTGCATGCACCCAAAAAGGATCCAGCCTGATAACAATATGTTTACAAATAATTGTGACTTGGACACTAATTCCAACAGTCAGCCTCTGAATCGAGCAACAAGCGTCTAAAGGAAGATCGCCTCTAGTTGTTCACACCCAATGAACAAAAGAAAAGATAATTATAACTTTTCTAAGCTCAGATCTTAGAGTCCCAAAACTGGTATCCCTTGTGATCGTTAGAGAACTTAGAATTGAATGAGCGAGGAATGAAGCAGGCAGGGGCTGCCTATTTATAGGTTTTAGAAACCTACAAATTTTTTATCCCAAATCCATGTGGGATGGATTGGTGGCCGGCCCCCCTTATTAGGGTTTAGGGGGTGACCTGTTGACTATCAACTAATTGCAGTTTAGCCCCTGTACTTCCTCAATTAATTCTATTAGTTTCCGGTTAATTTATTAACTATTAATAAGTTAACAAACTAACCCATTAATCAAATATAATCAATTATTTAGTTTCTAATTAATTTATAACACATAATAAATTAACAAACTAATTAACATTATATATTTAAGTTAATCATCTTCTCTTTATAATTCATTGCATGCACCCAAAAAGGATCCAGCCTGATAACAATATGTTTACAAATAATTATGACTTGGACACTAATTCCAACACAAACAACTGTGGCAGATCAACAAGCTAAGCTGAGGACTCAAAAAGAACAAATTCTGACTATGCAGACTCTCATTGAGCAGATAATGAAAGATCTCCGAGCTTAGGGGGAGAGTAGCTGCAAATATGATTAGTTGAGGAGAGTTAGAAGAGACGATGGAGAAGGCGATGATCCAGTCACACAGAAAGATAGTGAGCTAGCAGATCTTTCTCAAAAGACTGCTCAGCAAACAATTGTTCAAGGGGACCCTAGTTCTTCAAGTATCGTAGAAGCCTCAAAAGATGTTGAACAAGATATGATAGAGATTCTTTTTGATCTTGACGATGAAGATGAGTTCGGAATTGATCAGGAAGATCTTGAAGAAGGGGAGTTCGTCCCAAAAGAAGTTGCTTACTAGAAATCAGATGATGAAGTAGTAGAAGATGAGGATGATCATGTTGATGACGTGTTGATCCTGAAGCAGCCTGTCACTGAGCAATATGTGAATAATGATCAGAATGTGATAGACTTAGATGTGCTTAACTCAACATCTATTGAATCAGAATCTGATACAGCTGAAAGGGAACAATCGAAAGAAGAGAAGATGAGGTTGTGGTTTAAGAAAGAGGAGAAGAAGAGTGACTTGGCAATAAAGAAGAAGATGAGACTGCCAAGTCCGGGAAAGTTGTCAGGAGGAATTCTAAGCTGGTTCTATGACAGAGAACTGCATCTATTTGTTCTAAAAAGAAGAGATGGGCTACAGTATCTGAGAAGAACTTTGAAAGTCTTTAATACATTGCCTAAATGCGAGGTGAAAGAGCTGGCATGGATGAATCTAACCAACCTAGGAGATGACCCTTATGCTGAAGTTGTGGCTAAAATTATCAGAAGGGAGGGTAGATCTGGAAGGTTTGAAAGACTGAAGCCTAGATCGGGAAAGAGAGTAGAAGACGAGACAAGAATAGATCCTCATACTTGGAAACCATGGGCAAAGATGGTTTACAAACCAGTACGATGCTTAAAGAAGGTTTCGTTGAAGACTATGCCACAAGACGTTCTTACAAACATGAAGTGGTGGTATGTCGACAACGAAACAGCTGAGGCAGTAATGGAGGACCATGAGGACAAAGTAATTTTGAGAGTGTATGACCCGTTACATCTTGTAAACCTATCACAGAATGAACTGCAGAAACTTCATGAACAACCTATCTATTTCCACGAAGGTTCGAGATCGGAAGGCGGGAAGTACCAAAACGTAGTCAAGGTTTGTATAGAATAGGGTTTATATGCTGGTAGTGTTTTGAATAGACCTAGTACTTAGACAAAATGTATAGTACTTAGACAAAATGTATATCTAGATAGAAGTTATCGTCAAGGGGGAGTCTGTTAGTGCCTCCTGTGTGACGATAGCAGTGTAAGTGTAGATAATGTTTTTGTAATAGTTCAAGTCTTCGTAATTGCACGTTAATACATGTTTGATATATGTTTGATATTGATTGTATATATGTTTGAACTTGTTTGTGATTGACGTTTTACTTAAGTTCAAACATAAGTTCAAAGATATGTTCAAACATAAGTTCTAGAACAAGTTCAAAGACAAGTTCTAGAATAAGTTCAAAGCCCTGGTTCGAACTTATTGGTGGACAAGTTCGTGGGCTTGGGCCTTCTTGAACTTGTCCAGTCTAAGTTCGAATCTAATGGTTATAATTAAGGTTTAATCAGTTTTTATTAAGTATCTTGGTAGAAATCTTTGTTCGAGGCGATTACGAACTTGTGAGCGTTTTCAGAGTGTTCTTGGAGAGAATCACGTGCCGGGACGTTCATGTTTACGTCTATCATCGTGTTGGTCTCCGTGTTTCGTGTGTGTGATCAGTCCGTTAAACCCCTAACGAGGATTCCGCTCTAATTGGACGGTGTCGCGTCAAGATTGGATCCGTAGGTAGGTGACCTTACATATATCAATTTAAGACAGAAAATATGTTGATTTTGAATGTTTAATTGTGTATGGAACTTATGCTAAAAATCTTGGGAACTTTTGCATTAAACAAATATGAAAGACTTATGTTTTTTTATATGGTGCTATGGCTGTTTGCTTGGGAACACATACATCCGAGATGTATAGAAAAAGGAACAAAGGAAAGTTTCGGTATTAGGATGAAGTTTCGGTAGTTTTGGGGCGGTTTCAGCATTACCGAAACCTTGAAAGGTTTGGGTACTTGTCATTAGTTCTAGGTAGGTGCAATGGGTTTCGATATTTATCACAAGGTTTCGGTAGTATCAATATTTCAGTAAGTCTTTGTATTTTAAATTGGTTCTCGGTAGGTTTCTGGTTCTTCTCGGTATTTACCGAAACTCAAGGGTTTCGGTACCCTTTTTCATGCAACACACATGCACGACACACACAGAAACATACACTTTCTTTCTGTTTTCTTTATTCCAGCTGCCAATTTAAAGAAATAAAAAGGAGGTTAAATGCTCTATCAGATGAACCAAGAACTCACGTATGCATCAATACATGGCCGAAGGCCAAATGGCCTTTTGGCCTTGCTTCTTTTCGGAAAAACAGAAACGAGGAAGAATGGACAGTAGCAACAACTTCAAATAAGAACAAAGAATGAATTTGAAGTATAGATTTACCTTGAATCTTGTAGAATGTTGCTTGGTTGTTTGAGGATTGCTTGATTCTTGATGTTGAAGATGAAATGGGAGCCGTTGACAAGGAATGGGAAGCAAAAAGACTTTGGTGATTTCTATTTTGGATTAAAATGAGCAGATGAAGTATTTCGGGTATACATATTAGCTCAAGTTCTAATATTTACAATTTGGACATGAAAGCTTCATTTATCCCAATCTTTAGAAATTTTGGTCCTTATAAATGATTCATCACACATATCGAAGTTGAGTAATTGGTCTCCATCACATAATTGCATTTTTTAGAAATTAATTCCATTAATTTCACAAGTTACATAATCAAAGATAAATGGCCACATAAACACATAAATTAGAAAGAAAGGTGTTATAGTATGAGCCCACCACGCTTGCACTTCGTCCTCGAAGTAACTAGGGCTCAAACAGATGTGGATTGCGAACCCTCATGTCTTGTTCAAATTCACAGGTCAGGGAAGTTCCATGAGAAGTTCTCCACTGCACCAACACCATTGCCACTTCTCGGTTTCTTAGCTTCTTCATTTTTGTTTCCAACATAGACTCAGGCTCATCGCATTGCAGCTTCTCGTTGATCTTGTAGCTAGAGGATCAACCCCGTTTTCGCTTACGTTTTCTTTGCACTTCCTCAATTGTGAGACATGAAACACGGGTGAATATTTGACAGCTCGTTCTCCAAGTCTAAAGGATAAGATTGACTCCCAACACATTCGATGATCTTGAAAGGACCAACGAATCGTGGTGCTAACTTGCCATGTTTACCGAATCTGAACACACCCTTCATCGGTGAGACCTTCAATACAACCCAATTATCTTTTTGAAATTCTAAGGGTTTATGGCGTCGGTCTTGATACGACTTTTGCCGAGATTGAGAGGTTTCCAGACGTTGTGAAATGATCCGGATCTTGTCATTAGTTTGCTGAAGTAATGCGGGACCGGCGATCGGTGATTCACCTGCCTCATGCCAGAAAGTTGGCGTACGACACTTGCTACCATATAAGGCTTCAAAAGGTGCTGCTTCAATGGAATAGTGGTAGCTGTTGTTGTTGGTACACCCTGTGTGACGAAAGCAGTCTAAGTGATCCAACATTGTGGTTTAGCAAAGTGTTTGATCCAGAAGGAGAAAATGATGTTCTTAGGGATGTAGATGAATATCTACCTGATCAAACCGGTAATGACATGTCATCGTCAGCTACTGAGTCTGAAGATATGGAGGAGATAGAGGTTGAAGTTCCAGAGACAGTTACAGCAGAACCAACCGTTCAGATAGGAACTTATGGGTCGAGATTGGTAGTGAATGAAGAAGCTTCAAGGCGGCGAGCATCACGAGAGTCTGATGACTCTGATTTTGAAGAAGAAGAAGTCGCTCCATTATTGACAAGGCAAAGGGCTAAGCGTCATCGCTTTATGCAGGGAGCTACCTCAGCTTCAGCTACACAGCCTGAAATTCCTCAGCCTCAGGCCCCTCAAGCTACCATTTCACCATCACCACCACATGTTGAACCGTACATCCCATCACCCATCATTCCGACTCCAATACAATCCATTCCATCCACCTCATCCACCTACGCAGACAATCAAAGGTTTTTGCAGCTAAAAGATAGAGTTGACTTCCAACAGATCCAAATCCTTAGCCTGACAACGGCTATCGGTGAAATTCAGAAGCATAACGCAAATCTAGATAATGAGAATGCCGACCTGAAAAAGATTGTGGACAAAGTACAGGAAGAGACCTTGGAGCTGAAACCTTTTGTCGCTGATCAAGCAGCTGAAATAAGATCGATGCGCTCCCTGATTGAGCAATTACTGAAAAATATAAAGGCTCAGAGGGAGACATCCTGTCGTGATCAAGTAGAAGTGCGCAGGGATGATGATGATGATAATGAAGATGACAATGGCAATGATCCCAGCACACAAAGACAGAATGAGCCAGTAGATTTTTCTGCTGCTCAGGATGCTCAGACTCAGGGGGAGCCGAGTCAATCAGGAGCTAACGAAGTTGAGGCTAGTTCATCAAAGGTCTCAGAAAGTGAAGTGCGTAAGATAATTGACGCATTGATGGATATTGTTGAAGAGCCATTAGATTTGGAATTTGATTTTGAAGAAGATGTAGAGGATCTGGAAGAAGGAGAGTTCGTTCCAGATGATATTACTGACTGGAAGTCTGATGATGAGGTTGTGATAGATGAGGACGACAATGTAAATGAAGTAATTATTCAATCACAGCCTGTCACAGAATTCTATGAGCATACTGATCAACATGTAATAGATATTAATGACATCAAAGTGGCTTCGGTAGATGATTCAGGAATGGAAGAGGCTGAAAGAGAGCCGAGCAGAGCTGAATTGCTAAATCTTTGGTTCCGCAAGGAAGAGAAGAAGACTGAGCCAAAAATAAAGAAGACGATGAGGATTCCAGGAGCAGAAAACATCTCTGGAGGTATTATTAGTTGGTTCTTCGACAGGGAACTGCAGCTTTTTATTCTAAAGAGAAGAGATGGGCTCCAATACCTGAGGCGCAAGCATAAAGTATTCAATACATTGCCGAAGGTAGAGGTGAAGGAGCTAGCATGGAAAGAGTTGATCAATATCGGAAATGATCCCTATGCTGAAGTGATCGCCAAGATAATCAGACGAGAAGGGAGATCTGGAAGGTTTGAGAGACTCCAACCGAGGTCTGGCAAAAGAGTAGAGGATGGATCAAGGATAGATCCTCATACGGGAAGGCCTTGGGCCAGAATGGTTTATAAACCTGTCAAATGCTTAAGAAGGGTCCCAATGAAGAAGATGCCTCAAGATATTTTGAGCAACATGAAGTGGTTGTACCTTGATAATGAAAATGCTGAAGCTATCATGGAGGATCAAGACGACAAAGTCATTTTGAGAGTGTATGATCCACTGCATCTGATGAATCTGTCAAAGGACGATCTGAAGAAGCTTCATGGCCAACATATGTTCTTTCATGAAGGATGGAGATCTGAAGCCAGAAAGTTCCAAAAAGTTGTCTGAGTATGTATTGATGCATGTATATACGCAGGTAGTAGTATATATAAACAAAGTACTTAATCAAATGTGTGAATTCTTAGAAGCTATCGTCAAGGGGGAGTCTGTTGGTACACTCTGTGTGACGATAGCAGTCTAAGTGATCCAACATTGTGGTTTAGCAAAGTGTTTGATATATATGTTTATATATGTTTGATAATTATTATTGATTGTATGTTGGAACTTGATGTAACGTATTACAAGAAGTTCAAACATAAAGATCAAAGATAAAATCAAACATAAGTTAAAAACATAAGTTTCAATTCTAACTTAAATAGGTGATAGAGTAAATTTGAAGTCTATAAGGATTGGCATTCGACTGTATGACAGATTCGAATGTGTTCCTAGGCAGATTCGAATGTTCCTCAGTAGGCAGATTCGAGAGTGTCAGTGGGACAAACTCGAATGAGCCTTGGGCCTGATTCGAGTTTGGCCCATGGCAGACTCGAATTAGCCTCTATAATTAGGGATAGACTCGAAATATTATCAAACGTTTTGCAGAATTCGAGAGAGATTAAGCAAAAGGCGATTTCGAGTTTATCATCAGTCTTAGTGTTGTTTCAGAGAGAATCAATTCGTAGGTACGTCCGTCGTAGTTCGTGCAGCCTATTGATAGTCTCCGTGTTCCTAGTGAGAGTTGTTACCGTCTACCCGTTAACAAGGATTCCGAACTCGTTGACGGTTCCGCGTCTAGATAGATATCGAAGTGTGTAGAACTTTAAAATGGTATCAGAGCCTACGGGGTGTTCTTGGTGTTCTTCGTGTTCATCTTGATATATCCTAGGTTTCTTGACGCATTTGGACGGTTATTCTCTCAAATTCGTGTTTTCCGTGTTTTTCGAGCTTAGCAAATTGTTATCCGGGAAATACTTCGTGTTTTTCACGTTTTTGATCGAAATCAATATTTTCCGTTGTAAAAATATTGATTTAATCTGCAAAACATAAAGAAATCAAAGTTCGAGTTTGCGGCGCTCGAATCTGTTAGGAGTAATTAGGGTTTTACTTAGTCTCGAGTTTAACCAAATCCGCTCCTTTCGAGTTTGATAAAGAGTGTTTCGAGTTTAATTCGAGTTTGTGCTAAAGTCGATTGGGAGTCTCGAGTTTGCTGACATTCGAGTTTGCTTCGAATTTGGACTATACTCGAACAGGGATTCGAATCTGCTGAGTATTCGAGTTTGTCTTGACCCTCGAGTTTGGAGACTTTCGAATCTGTCATCAATTTCGAATTTAATTGAATTATAAAACTTAATCGAATTTAATCCCAAATAAATTTAAATTTAATTATATTCGAATCTACCTAGATTCGAAAGAATTAACTCAAATTAGTTTCGAATTAAATTAATTAAGTTCAATTCAATTACTTTCGAAACGATGTCAAATCTTCAAAAGTTTCTAGAAATGGATCACGAGGTCGGAAAGGCTAATACTCCGCCAAAGCTGATGAAACTTGAAGATTACTATTGGTGGAAAGATCGGTTTGCCGATTTTGTGCGTTTCAATGACATGCGCATGTGGGTATGTATTGACGAAGGATACATTCCACCTATTTCTGAAGTTGAAGGCCGTCAGAGAGTCTTATCATATCAGATGATGAAGGAGGATGATAAGAAACTGTATGAAGCCGAGAACAGAGCTTTCTCGATTATTCGAATGGCTTTGCCTCAGGATATACTACACACATTCCGTACTCAAAAGACATCTAAGGAGCTTTGGGAGTCACTGGAAAAGAGGTGTGAGGGTAATCCGAGGGTTCGAAGGAAGCGCATGGAATTGTTGAAACAGCAGTTTGCTATTTTCAAGTCTTTGAAGGATGAACAGCTGGATGACACCATCACCCGCTTTTATCATCTGTTGACGGAGCTTGAAAGTCATGGGATTGAGTATAATGACACAGAAAAGAACAATAAGCTTCTTGATGCCTTACCAGCCAAATGGGCGATGTATGTGGCTATGATTAAGCTTAATGAAGACAAGTATTATACCCAATCATTGGAGGATATAGTGGGAACGTTGCGGGCGTATCACTTCGAGCTACTGAAAGCCGAAACGGATTACGAACAAGTCCAAAATCCAGCCATGTATTTTGGAAAATCAACAAAACCTTCAACGACAGCTGATCTGAAGACTGCTACAGCGTTTTTCATCGGAGAGACGTCGTCACCAGCAGAGACTGATGACACACTGAACAGAGCGTTCTTAGGGTTGGGATGATCGGAAGAACAGCAGCCTCAAGCAACACAGGCATCAACATCTCAGGGCTACTCTAAGATGCCCATGAGCGCTAAATCGGCCGAAGAACATTTGAACTTGCTTGCGTCATTTGTTGCTGCGTACGGGAACTGCGTTCAAGGGAAAATAAACGATCCTACACTATGGGATGAAGACTATGATCAGGTCGACCCTGACGATCTTGAGGAAATGGATCTCAAATGGCAACTGGCCATGGTAACCCAACGGGTTAAAAGATTCATCAAACGGACTGGGAGGAATTTGACAATGAATAATAAGGGGATTGGCTTTGATAAATCCAAAGTCAAATGCTACAACTATCAAGGTCTGTGACACTTCGCCAGAGAATGTCATAGACCGAAGGTAGATACTTACTAAGGGCAGAATCAGCATTCTGGACAGTTTCAGAATCAGTCTCAACAGAGATACCTTCCGAGTTCATCTGCCGGTCAAGCCAATCTAGCTGGTCTTTTATCAAACGTCACATCAGACAGACAGCTGGATGGTACCTACGACTGGAGCTCACATCCGGAATCAAATGCTCGGGCTTTTATGGCTGAAGTCACGGAAAATGGATGTGAAGGGGAAGAGCAGACCACAAGGGACAGCAGTCCGATGTGGGTGGAGAAGACGAATGATCAGACGCTTCTGGAGTTTGCCGCTCAGATGGCCAACGTGGAATCCGATCACACAAAGGTTAGTCTCAATTACTCTCTTTTCCATGAATTATGTTTGTTTTGTGTTACTTCTAACGATAGGTTGAATCTAGTCTTAGAATCACATAAAAACATAACTGCTCAAAATGAGTCTTTAAAAGCTGATAACGCTAGCCTAAATGACATTAAGCAAGATGTTAAGGACAAACTTAAAGCTGATGCACAAGATGTCATAGTTCTAAAAGACAAGCTGAGTGAGCAGTGCGTTAGATTAAAACTGATGTATGAGCATGTAGAGGCCTTGACCAAAGATCTTAAGACAAAAGAAGTAGAGCTAGCTGAAACTAAGGTGAAGGTAGCCGAGGCGAATAGTAAGCTAGAAAAGTTTAGGAATTCAAGTCTGAACCTAGGGAAAGTTTTAGATGCTCAACGCCAATCTAAAAAGCCTGTAGGTCTAGGATTTCATGAGATTCCTCCCCCTTTTAATGCAAACTACGTGCCTCAACCTCAGGAGAAAACTGAGAAATCAGTAGCCTTAGAGGACATACCTGCACCTATATCTGAGCCTATAAAAGAAAATACACCTAAGGTGACTGATACAACCGTCAAGGTTAAGAAAGTCAAATTTGTGTCTTCCTCCAGTGAAACACCTGCAGGAAAACATAAAATTGATTTTAATGATCAGGACGATGAACCAGTCGCAATAGATGTTCAAAAGGACCAGGACACTAGCGAGACACCTAAGTTTAAGGGCACACACAAGAAGTCCATTGACAAGATGTCCTGCTTTAGATGTCATGAAAAAGGGCATGTAGCTTCTAACTGTCCGCTTAGGAAAACTGAAGTTACACCTAAGACAGGGAAGCCAACACCAGTTAAGCCCTCAACCAGTGTGGCAAGCACTAGTAGTTCTCAGAGTACCGAGAAAACTGTGCAGGCTGCACCAAAACAAGTTGTGAAACAAATACCGGTAAAATTTAGACCAAAGGAAGTGGTTACGACTAATTCACTGAATAGAGTCGTAAATCAATCTAGGTCTGGACCTCAGCAACAATATAGGAGCACAACACCTAGCAGAGCATATACTCTGGTTAGGTCACACACTCCTATTAGACACCACACACCGGTTAGAGCTCAGGGATCTCAATCTGAAATGCAATATAATCGGAATTATTCAAGAGCTCCACAACAAATGCTTACTCAAAGGCAGAGAGTGAACTTACATCACTCAGCACCACAACAAACTCCTGTTCAACGACCCAAGTCACCTGAAAGTCGAGATGGGTATTTTAAAGAGTTTAAGTATGTGGACGAGAATGGTATAACCAAGTCAGTTATGGCTTCGGTTCCCCGTGATAACTAACCTATTTTCTTTCATGTGCAGGAGATTACCACAGGTCCAAACAACAAATGGTTCATCGACAGTGGATGCTCCAGGCACATGACAGGGGAAAGAAGTCTCCTTACAGACTTCAAGGGTGGGAATCGGGGATTTGTATCATTCGCGGGAAACAAGGGAGGAAACATCACGGGTACCGGAGTGGTCACTAATGGGACAATCAAGTTTATCACGTTGATAAACTGGTTCACAATCTCATTAGTGTATCTCAAATCTGTGACAAGAAGAATTCGGTGTTGTTCACTGACACTGAAGCGTTAGTGCTAAAACCGGGGTTCAAGATTCCTGAAGAGTGGATATTGATGCGGGCACCAAGGAAGAATGACTTGTACATGCTTGATATGAACAAGCCTGAGACTTCGATGGGGCCAATCTGTTTATTATCCAAAGCTTCGGAGACGGAATCAGTGTTGTGGCACAGACGCATGGCACATTTGCACCTAAGAAAAATGAACTATATAACGAAACATGGATTGGTGCAAGGTGTGCCTATGAAGAGTTTTCAGTTCGAGGACAAGTGTCTACCATGCAAGAAGGGCAAACAACATAAGAAGGCACACAAGTCCAAGACTCAGAATTCCATAACATCTACATTCGATTTGTTGCATATGGATCTCTTCGGACCAATCAACAAAACGAGTATCGGAGGTAGTTGGTATTGTTTGGTTATCACTGACGATTACTCACGATTTTCTTGGGTTTTCTTTTTAGGTACAAAGGACGAGATGACTTCCAAGCTCATCGGGTTCTTAGACCAAGTGGAGAATTCCAATGGAACACGGGTTAAAAGGCTTCGTAGTGATAATGGAACTGAGTTCAAAAACACTGTAATTGGTGTATATTGCCTCTCAAAGGGCATAGTGCATCAATTTAGTGCACCATATGAGCCTCAACAAAATGGGGTGGCCGAACGTAAAAACAGGACATTGATTGAGGCAGCTAGGACTATGCTTTCGGATTCAAAGCTTCCTACCATGTTTTGGGGGGAGGCAGTGAATACCGCATATCATATTTTAAACCGGGTCCTAACTGTCAAATCTTTGAACAAGACCTGTTATGAAATTTTGAATAAACGGCCACCTAATTTAACAGGCTTCGAACCGTTTGGGGTACCATGCACTTTATTGCGTACAAAACATCAACCGAAGTTTGGTGAAAAGGCTGACGAAGGATACTTCCTAGGTTATGTGCCGAACTCACCAAACAAATGGGTTTTTAACAAAACAAATGGTACAGTGGAAATTGTGTATAACATTGAAGTCACAAGTTATACACATGAACCCCAAACAGGTCCGGAATGGATATTTGACTATGATAAATTATTTGAGTCATTTAACATTCCTTTGGATGATAATGCAGGTACAATCGAAAAGGACATGGTGACGTTGCATCTGAATGACGAAGGTCATACCTTTCCGAGGACTACATTTCAATCCACATCCGAGCCTACTTCGACTGAAGATGGATCTCCAGAAGTTACTGATCCAGAGGCACCTTCAACTGAGAATCTGACTCAGACATCAAATTCCAACTCTGAGGAAAATGTCCATGAGGAGGAAAATGTGGAATCTGAGGATGTTCCCCCATTAGGTGAAATAGGATCTAACTTAGGAGATAATCTAAGAGTTGACGAGATAGAGACCTCTAGGATCAACAAGAATCATCCTATAGAAAGCATCATAGGAAATCCTAACGAGGGTGTGAGGACTAGGAGTAGTTTAATTAACAACACTGTGTTGTTGTCGATGATAAACGACTCCGAGGCATATCATACCTGTCTCTATTCTTGTTTCATCTCGCAAGTAGAGCCTAAAAATGTGCAGATGGCACTAAAGGATAACTCCTGGGTTGAAGCGATGGAGGAAGAACTCTCTCAGTATAGGAAACTAGAAGTGTGGGAGTTGGTTCCATTACCTCGAGGGGAAATTGCCATAGGAACCAAATGGGTTTTTAAGTGCAAAAGAGACGATCGGGGTATAGTCACTCGCAACAAGGCTAGGTTAGTTGTAAAGGGTTTCAAGCAAGAGGAGGGAATCGATTACAATGAGGTGTTTGCACTAGTAGCTTGGCTGGAAGCCATTAGGTTGTTTCTGGCTTTTGCTTCCTTCAAGGGCTTTAAGGTATATCAACTAGATGTAAAGAGTGCTTTCCTCTATGGGAAAGTGAAGGAGCTGGTGTATGTAGAACAGCCGCCCGGATTTACAGATCCAAAATATCCTGATAGAGTATATCGTTTAGATAAGGCTCTATATGGATTGCATCAAGCACCAAGGGCGTGGTATGAGACTCTATCCAACCATTTATTAGAGAACGGGTTTGAAAGGGGTAGGATAGATAGTACGTTGTTCGTTAAGAGAAAGGGAGAACACTTCATCTTGGTACAAGTGTACGTCGATGATATCATTTTTGGATCATCAGACGAACAGATGTGCAAAGATTTCGAGAAGGTGATGAAGTTGAAATTCGAGATGAGTGCAATGGGAGAGTTAAATTTCTTTTTGGGGTTACAAGTTGACCAGAAGAAGGAAGGCATGTTCATCCATCAGTCGAAGTATGTCTATGACATATTGGAACGCTTCGGGATGGACAGGACGAAACTGACTTCCCATTTCAGCACGCCGATTCAAGTGAATCACAATCTCGGACCGGGACTGAAAGTGATGCCGACGTGGATCCGACGTTATATCGGGCCATGATTGGATCACTTATGTATTTGAATGCTTCAAGACCTGACATCATGTTTACTGTGTGTATTTGTGCTAGGTTTCAAGCTAATCCGAAGGAGATGCACATGAAAGCTGTGAAGCGGATTCTACGTTACCTCAAGTCGAAACCGAAGCTGGGACTTTGGTATCACGCAGAGGGAGATCTAGAGTTGGAGGCGTTCACGGATTCTGACTACGGAGGATGCAGCTTGACGCACAAATCAACAACTGGAGGTTGTCAATTCGTAGGAGGGAGACTGGTATCCTGGCAATGCAAGAAACAGACGTCGGTAGCCGTGTCAACATGCGAGGCCGAGTATGTTGCTGCTGGTAGTTGCTGCTCACAGGTTCTGTGGATACAACAACAATTGCAGGATTACAGTTTGGCTTACACTCAAACTCCTATTAGGATAGATAACCAATCTACTATCGCAATAACTAATAATCCAGTTAAACACAGTAAAACAAAGCACATAGACATAAGGCATCATTTTATTCGTGATTGTGCTGAAAAGAACTTAATCAAATTGGTAAAAGTGGCAACGGACGATAATAATGCTGATTTATTTACCAAAGCCTTTGATAAGTCACGGTTTGAATATTTAATTCAACTAAACGGAATGCGCAACCTAGAGTAAATTGACCTTAGTAGAAGATTATTTCCTTTTATAGCTGTAGTATTTCTTTCCTTTTATAGTAAGTCTGCTAAATTAGGATAGTTTCTATTTTTAGTAAGTTAGTAGGTTATCTTCTTTTATTGCTATTTCTTATGAAAAACAAAAGAAAAAAGAAAGAAAACCATAAAAATTCAAAAAAAGAGAATATCAGAAAAGGAGTTAAGTCTTAGATGCATAGGTTCAAAGTGACGAAAATTAGCACAGTCGTTACAAACTCTAAGTGTTTAGGCTTTCACACATAATACACCTAAAATTCTAAGTGTTATACTTTATTTTAGTTTGATGTGTTGGTAGGCATAATACATATAGGGAATCTCAAGGCTAATAAAATATTCAAGAAAAAGTCAAACGTGTCGCTAACTTAGACGTATGACCAATCGGTCTTAATTTTTATGTACAAGACATACAAACTTTGAGTCTAAGTGAGGTATGCAAACTTTCTGGGGATGTATAGCAACATCAAATACATCTTAAAATGTAAAGAATAGAAAAATGATACAAAATTGAGAGTTAAAAACATGTAACTCTGTTGTACGTAAGTACAGACCTGTTGCCTCTGTTTTGATTCGGGTTAGCAAGATAAGTCGCTTTGTTGTACGTCGCTACAGACCTATCACCGCTGTCTTGCTAGCTTTAAAAATAAACCTTAAGTCAAACTAAGACACTTTGTTGTATGAAAATACAGACCTGTGTCCGATGTTTGTCTTTTAAAGAAAGTTTGCAAATACCAACAAGTTAGAATCATTGTCTGTATGCCTTGATCATAAAAGTATGTCTATGTCTGAGTCACGTAAGATAATTTCATGATAAATAAAAATGCCAAGAGATATTCCGAAATGTAGCATGTTTAAAGGGGTAAATACCAACAATCGGCTAAATGGGTATGTCACGACAAAGAACCAAAGGAATCCAAAAATTCCTAAGTGTGAGTGTTTAAGTACTGAAAGTGAGTATCTGATACCGCTATCTGATTGAACCTGTCTTTGACTATACTTGTCAAAAATATATTGTTAAGTGTTTAGCATAGGTTGTAAGTTGTAATAAATGTAGCTTAATTCTAAGTTAATTTTTTTGGTCAAAATTTTAAAATTTTATTTTTACTTATTTTTATTTTATTTTACTTTACATTAGTTTATTTTTTTTTATTTTATTTTTATTTTTATTTTACTTAGGAAAAAGGTCAAAAAATTACTGAGGGTGCATCCATAGTTGAATAAAATAAACATTGCGTGAAAATCTTGTGCTTAGGGTAAAAGAATTGGCATAGTTTATTCCGTTACACCTTAAGATTGAAAAAGTTGAAAAAGTTGATTTTACTTCAAAATTTTCGAAATTTTCAAAGTTTCAGGGATAATTCGAGTTTAGGTTAAACTCGAAATTGGGTGATCTCGAATCTGTCAGTAGATTCGAAAGTGGCCATAGACTCGAAGGTAGGTGTTATAAATAGGTTAACAGTTATCGTCATTACTCTATCTGTTTTCGAATCTGTGCCTTCGAATCTATCCAGCGATTTCGAATCTATCTGCTCGAGTTTGCCGATTTCAATAAAAACAACTATTTGTCGAGTTTCGTGCTTGTGTGTTCGATTCTACTCCTAGATCTAGGTATAAACAACTGGTTTGTACAAGATTTAAGTAGTCTTATACACTATTTAAGCCAAAATCACCGATTTTTGAAGGTTTATTGGTAGAAATCTTGTTTTTCAAAATTACAAATTTTGGACCGGTAAAGAGTCAAATTAAATGCAAATATCTGTGATTAGAACCTAGTAGGGCTAATGAATGTGATTTTCTGAGTCCAAAATGGTTAAAATCATCGATTTTGGTGATGAGTTGCTCCGACTAATTCGAATCTGTTACTGACCAGTCTCGAGTTTGTCAGTAAACTCGAGAAGGTCATTACATTCGAATGTGTCATCAAACTCGAAAAAGGGTATCTTCGAATCTGTTTGTTCGAATTTGTCAATTTATTTGAATTATTCAATTTAAATTTAATTAAACTTGTAGAAATTCATATGTGTTGGATTTTGTACTTCAACAAGTTCAAAATAAAACAAATTTGAATTTAAACAAGTTTATTCATTTTTAATAATTCTAAAATTTTATTTATTATGCAGACATGGCAGATAGAGTGTTCGTGCCTAAGCATAATATGGTCATTCCCCCCGACCATCATATCCCTGAGGCGCAGGGTTTCCGACAGATGATGGATTTCCTAGTGGAGTCTAGGAATTCGTTTGCATTATCCCATAACATCCAAATCGTTATTCCATATGTGCGGCAGTTTTATGAACATTTGCAAGTTGACTGTACCGTCACCCCAACTGTTCTAAGGACAAGGATAGCAGGACAGCCGTTAGTATTTTCTGCTGATATGCTTCTTCAGGTTCTACAGCTGGGAACTCAGGAAGAAGAAAATGGACCTATAGACTTTCCTTTGAGTATTAGGCAGGCTGCATTTCTGAGGATGGGTTATAGCTTGGATGTTACTAAAGCATCCTATATGAAAAGTGGACTCATAAGTCAATGGAGATTTCTGGCGCATGTATTCATGGTATGCTTCGCGGCCAAGAAAGCGAGATTCGATTATATTGTATCGAAGATCCAATCCGGGATGATTGCATTGGTGTATAATCGGCGCTTCAGTTTTTCTGAAATGTTTTTCTCAGAGTTTGTTCATCAAATCACTGCGCCGGAACGAGAAAGATTGTTACTGTACCCTCGATTTGTGATGATGCTCATCAGGCACTTCTTGCCGAATTTGCCGCAGCTAAATGAGATTCAAAGTGTAGCGGTTATCGACAAAAGGATTTTTGTTGATTGTTCTGCGCATAGAGGAAGGTTAGCAGTTCCGGTCGAGCGACCTTTGTTTGGGGCTGTAATAGACAGGAACTTTGTAGCACAGATAATGCCAATTGGGCAGCAGAGGTAGAAGTTCAGCTTCGACAGCCACAACAACAACAGCAACAACCGCGCCCTCAACAACAGAGGAGACGCCTAAGAGCTTCTGCGAGTCAAACTCAGGCAAGTAGGCCTTCGACTAGTCAACCACAAGAGGCACAAGAGGCAGGGCGTTCAGCTGCACAACCCGAATCTGAGCAGATAGCACAAACATTAGAGGAAATCTGGGCTTCTGGGCCTCATGCAAATGAAGAGATCACTGCTGAGCTTGTCGATCAATTGCTAGAGCCTCCGGAAGGAGAAGATGATGTTCTCAGGGAAGTCGATGAATATCAACCTGAGCAAACTGGTAATGACTTGTCATCTTCAGCTACTGAATCTGAAGATATGAAAGAAATTGAGGTTGAGGCTCCAGAGAATGAGACTACAAATCTGTCCTTTCACATTAGGACATATGGATCACGATTGGTTGTCAATGAGGAAGAAAGAAGGAAGAAAAGAGCTACAGTGGAGTCGGAGGACTCAGATTATGAAGATGAGGAAGAAGTAGTACCTCTGATACATTGTCAACGGGCAAAACGCCATCGTTTTATGCAAGGAGCTACCTCAGCCTCAGCTGCACAGCCTGAAATATCCCAACCTCCGCCTACCCAATCTACCATTCCACCATCACCACCACCTGTTCAACCGTACATCCCATCACCCATCATTCCGACTCCAATACAATCCATTCCAACCACCTCATCCACCTACGCAGAGAATCAAAGGTTTATGGAGCTAAAAGATAGAGTTGACTTCCAGCAAATCCAAATCTTTGGCCTGACAACGGCTATCGGCGAAATTCAGAAGCCTAACGCAAATCTAGATAATGAGAATGCCGACCTGAAAAAGATTGTGGACAAAGTACAGGAAGAGAACTTGGAGCTGAAAACTTTTGTCGCTGATCAAGCAGCTGAAATAAGATCGATGCGCTCCCTGATTGAGCAATTACTGATAAATATAAAGGCTCAGGGGGAGACATCCTGCCGTGATCAAGTAGAAGTGCGCAGGGATGATGATGATGATAATGAAGATGACAATGGCAATGATCCCAGCCCACAAAGACAGAATGAGCCAGTAGATTTTTCTGTTGCTCAGGATGCTCAGACTCAGGGGGAGCCGAGTCAATCAGGAGCTGTAGAAGGAGAAGCCAGTGCATCCAAAGCCACAAAGTCGGAGATAAATGAGATGATTGAAGCACTTATGGATCTCGATGATGACCCTATGGACCTTGGCTTTGATTTTTAGGATGATATGGAGGAGTTAGAAGAAGGTGAATTTGTACCTGAAGATATAACCGACTGGAAATCCGATGATGAAGTTTGTGCTGTTGAGGATGATGAGGCCAATGAGATCATCGTTCAGCAAAACCCAATCACAGATAGAAGGAAATAATGTGATTAACGTAGAAGTAGTAAATGCTGCTTTAAATGTTGATTCATCAAGGGAAGAGCCTGCCAGAGAGCCTACAAATGAAGAGAAAAGAAAATTATGGTTCAGGGCAGAGCGAAAGGAGTTAGAGTTGAAGAAGAAGATGCGAGTGCCAGGGACTGGAGAGCTATCCGGAAGCATATTGAGCTGGTTCTTTGATCGGGAATTGCAGCTATTCATAATCAAAAGACTATATGGTCTCCAGTACCTCAGAAGGACTCTGAAAGTG
Organism: Centrapalus pauciflorus; assembly: GCA_020465985.1. Classification (NCBI taxonomy): domain Eukaryota; kingdom Viridiplantae; phylum Streptophyta; class Magnoliopsida; order Asterales; family Asteraceae; genus Centrapalus; species Centrapalus pauciflorus. The sequence continues at coordinate 242,262 of JAANYP010001348.1, forward strand.
TTCAACTCTTTGCCGAAGATTGAGATAAAGGCGTTAGCTTGGAAAGAGCTAATCAATATCGGCAACGACCCTTACGCTGAAGTAATTGCCAAAATCATAAGAAAAGAAGGAAGGTCGAGAAAGTTTGAGCGCCTCAATCCGAGGATAGGTAAACGAGTAATGGATCATTCTCGAATTGATCCTCTGACTGGGCGTCCATGGATGAAGATACAATACAGACCAGTGAGGTGTCTGAGAAAGGTACCACTCAAGCCAATGCCACAGGACGTCATGAAAAACCTAAACTGGTGGTATGTGGAGAGTGAAACGGGAGAAGCTGTGATGGAAGATTTTGAAGAAAAGGTGATTCTTAGAGTCTATGATCCCCTTCACCTAGTAAACCTTTCTAAAGATGACCTTCAAGTGCTGCATGCTCATAAGATCTCAAGCGACACTCATATGGATAGTGAGGCTAGAAAGTATGAAAATGTAGTTAGAGTGTGTATTGAAAAGGGTTTGTATGCTTGCAGCAGTTTGAATAAATAATAAACAAAGTACTTAATCAATGTGTGAATTGTTAGAAGCTATCGTCAAGGGGAGTCTGTTGGTACACCCTGTGTGACGATAGCAGTCTAAGTGATCCAACATTGTGGTTTGGCAAAGTGTTTGATATATATGTTTATATATGTTTGATAATTATTATTGATTGTATGTTTGTATAACACCTTGTTTTTTTATTTTATGTGTTTATGTGGCAATTTGTGTTTTATGACGTAATTTAAGAATTTAAATGAAGTTAATTGCTAAATAATGCAATTAAGTAATGGAAATAAATTAATCAAGTAAAACATATGTGATGAATTACAATAAGAACCAAAGCTTATTAAAATAAATAAATAAATGGGATAGACAAAAGTTTGTTGCTTAAATAAGAAATATGAGACTTGGAGAAAATATAAATACCCAAATGCTAGGTCACTCTTTCATTTCCTTCTAAACCACTAAAAAAAAAATCATTCTCTGTACTTCTCTCTTCAAGACATACGATTCCATCATCTTCTTCACCTCAAGTTTCACCATTTGTGCAAATAATCAAAGATTCAAGCTGTATTCAAGCAACCAAGCAACAATCTATAAAATTTCAAGGTAAATCTAAACTCAAATTGTTTAATTGGTTCAAATAAAGTTTACGGTTCTTGGATTATCAAGAACACAAATTAATTTCAAAAACATTAGAAATTAAACCAAATCTAGTATTATGAAGTTAAAATTTAAAAGCATGCATGTTATATTTATATGTATAAGTGAATGTATGTTCTGTGCATTGTGTATGTTTGATTGCATGAAGAGGGTACCGAAACCCTCATGGGTTTCGGTAATACCGAAGCCAAGGAGGAACATTTGGCCTTTGGCCATGAAATTGATTTATACCAATGTGTTCTGGTTGTTTCTTTGAGCTTTAAACCACCTTCACCCTCCTTAAATGGCTGCTGAAACAAAATAAAACAGAAAGCAGGAGTTAGAGTGTGTTTGTATGATGATAATACCGAAACCATTAGGTTACGGTAATGCTAAATACCGAAACCCACATTGTTATACTGAAACCTATAGAAACTAAGTGAGTACCGAAACCTTTACCCAATATATATACCGAAATCTTCCTTAATACCGAAACCATACAAGGTTTCGGTATGAGTTAAATGCTGAAACCTTCCTAATACTGAAACCCATCTCATGCAGCCTACAGAAACCCCTAATACTGAAACCTCTAACCCTATTGAAACTATATAGAAGTACCGAAACTATATGAATGTACCGAGACCAGTGGAGGCTACCGAAACCTTTTCAAAATACCGAAACCTTAGGAGGTTTCGGTGGTGTCATTCCAAACAGCAGCAGCCTCAGCCGTGTGTGTATACACACACACACGTGGGTGTGATGTGTGTGTGCAGTACATAACAAAGCAAGAAACATATACTGTTTCTAAGCAACCTTTTCAATCTTTTCTTTACACAAATAAGGCATATGTGTGTTCAGTGTGATAATCACACAATTATTTTTCTTTCTCCTTTTTAATAAATTATGTGTGTGTGTGCAGAAAGAGTGTGTATATACATATACATATACATATACATATATATGCATAAGTTTTATTGAATATAATTAATGAATAGCTAGAACACAATTAAGTAGCCATTGGCCAAACTCAATTGTACTTAACAGCTACAAAATATTTAGCAAAGACTTATGGTTTAAAGCTCATAGATTTTTAAGCAAGTTTATTCTTTTATTATGTAATCTGTAATATTGATTACAGACACATCGTTCCAAGCTCGTTATTAAATTAAAGCGTGTAGTTGAGTTATGAGTTAAAGCCAGTGACGGAATATATTAAAGCCTAGATAAGCAAGTGCAAGCGTTACAAAGCAATATAAAGCATAGATAAGCCCAAGCAAGCATTTCAGAGTATTTCAAAGCATAAGCCAGTACTGTGAGTAACAGTTATTCTTGTTTACATGTTTTATATGAAATTGAGACATAAATTGCTTCTATATGATTTATTTGGAATTCAATAGACTTTTGTGAGTGAAGGTGAACACTGTGGTACAGGTGATGCCCAGCTTAGCCGGATCTTACATTTGATCTATTAATATGCATATTTATTTGCTATCTGTTTATTGTTCTGCATACTATACAGCAAGCTTTGTTTTAGCGTTTCTTTGTGCATCTCATAAGCATTATATTTAGCAAGCAAGCAATTCTGATGTTCACCACTATCCCTTGAGCATTATGCGGGTAGCTAGCCCCGCATCACAGATTGATCATCTGTCAGCGGTAAACCCCTAGTGGTGGCATCTCCTTTCTGCGTGAAATGTCTCAATTGTGCAGCACTCTTTCTGGGTATTAAGCAAATAAGCAAGCAAGCAAGCATAACAGCCTTTATAGGCACTTTCGCCTCATATTTTACATGCATTCATGAATATCTGTTTACTCACTAAGCAATTAGCTTACAGTTGCTACTCACAATTTTTACAGGAAAAAGGTAAAGAGCAAGCTGGACCTTCTGCTTAGGTCTATTTTCTGATCAACTCAGAGGACTTAGCTCCCTTTCAGCTTGTGGTATAGCTTTATGGTGCCTTGGGATCTGGGTAGCTGCTTTTAATTATATTGTGATGTAATAGCAATTTAGTACTGTAACCTTGTAGTACGTGTAGTGCATGACTTATTGTAATATTTTATTTAGCTTTATGCAAGTATTATTATTCCTGGGATAAGCAAGCGTGTTTAAAGAAAGGATGTGACAGGATGGTATTAGAGAATTAGTTTGAGGGATTCAAGTGTTAGCAATAACACTTGGACTCAAACTTTTATGCAAAGACATTAACTTTGAATATCTAGGCATTGATTTGAACTGAGATAAGTTATGACATCACTTCAGGATTTGGGCATATGGGGTAGAATAGGAATGCTACATGTTCCTATATTCTATGCTATTTACTATATATCTAAACATGCTTAAAAATATAATAAGAAAGCTAGAGGTGCTCTCACTCCCTAATAACTAAAAGCAAATAATGTAAGTCATCATCATTGAAAACAAGAAATGTCAGGTAAGCTTATGTAATACCAGTTTTGGTGCTAGTGTTGAAGTCAAGACTAAGTATGAGAAAGAGCATAGGAAGAAACAACATGAGGACATGAGAGACTTGTTCTAGTACTTTGTTCTTTTGTCTGTCAAGTAAAATTGAATTCCGCTAATGAGACTTATTAAGTCATATTTAAAGAAGAGTCTTGAAAAAAAAAATTTAAATTTGTTCTCATTAAAGATGAAGAGCTTGGCCAAAAAGAGAAGTATATGCTTTAACATATATTGAATACGATAGATAAGAAGTAACACCGACCTGAGTTTACATTGAAACTTGTTTAGGAAAAAGTAGAAAAAAATATTTTGGATAATTATAAGAATGAGATTGTCAAATGCCTATGGATCTTTCTTACAAATTCATAGGAAAGAAGCCAAGTCCTATAATGTATACCTGAGATGCAGAAGGATACACACAGGAAAATATGATCCGTAAATGTAAGATGCTATGGTTATGAGAGATAAAGATCTAATAAGAATGGAAATCCTAAGAGATTTCAAGTGTGTTGTCATTGTGGAAATGTAGATCCTTATAATGAGAGCAAATGCTCTATGAGATTGTGTATTGTGAGTATTGTGACAAAGTGGATCAAGTAGATCAAGTTTGCATGAGAATACTAGAAAGCTCACCATTGCATGTTGCAACAAGAAGGACGTTTAATATCCTACAGTACTAGGAATTTGTACCAAGTGACAATGAAGATGATTATGTCTTATAGTCATGCCTTGATAAGCCTTATGAGAGTTTATTAAATTTCTAGCAGTTCGATGCGAATAATACGTAGTTAAACTAAAAGATATGTGGATTGCTATTGAATATATGCCTATATATGCTAATACATTCAGAAGTAAGTTAGGCGAATCGAAAACCTTCAAGCAAGAGCAAGCAATAAATTTGAAGTAAAGCAGTGCAGCTATGACACCGCTACAAGCATTAAATATTATACTCGTAAGATAGCTAATGCAAGCCAGAATCTATGCAAAAACCTTTAATCATAGCATATGCAGGCTGAACAAAAATGCTTAATGCCAACAAGACGATAACTATTAGGCATCGACATATGGATTCGTATATGCAAAGATAGACTAAGAACCATTAATAATATGATTAAGTCGGAAAGACCAATGACATTTGAGAAGCTTCATTAACCTTGTATATTAAAATGGGTCTAAGAAAGTTTGTATAATGAATGCATATGAATTTTAGAAGCAAGCTGTGATCACATCATCGGTATCGATATAAGAACTACCTAAGTAATGCCTATGCGTGATTGAATATTGCAAGCTCTTTTTGTGTATGATCTCGGAGAAATTATTAGAATTGAATCAAGATGAGATAAAGTTATGTTTAATTGCATGATAATTATACAAATAAGAATTTGAGACCAAGAGGAACACATATAGAATCATACTCAAGTTGCAAAGGATCTGTTAGACGAGCCAATTTTGATTTCCTTAATAAGAGCTAAAATGAATCATAATGAAATAAGCAACAACTCCATGGTATGTAGCTTGTAACAGAAGTATAAAACATTTATGGAGAAGAATGAAACATGATAGATGAAGTTTATTCATTTTTAATAATTCTAAAATTTTATTTATTATGCAGACATGGCAGATAGAGTGTTCGTGCCTAAGCATAATATGGTCATTCCCCCCGACCATCATATCCCTGAGGCGCAGGGTTTCCGACAGATGATGGATTTCCTAGTGGAGTCTAGGATTTCGTTTGCATTATCCCATAACATCCAAATCGTTATTCCATATGTGTGGCAGTTTTATGAACATTTGCAAGTTGACTGTACCGTCACCCCAACTGTTCTGAGGACAAGGATAGCAGGACAGCCGTTAGTATTTTCTACTGATATGCTTCTTCAGGTTCTACATCTGGGAACTCAGGAAGAAGAAAATGGACCTGTAGACTTTCCTTTGAGTATTAGGCAGGCTGCATTTCTGAGGATGGGTTATAGCTTGGATGTTACTAAAGCATCCTATATGAAAAGTGGACTCATAGGTCAATGGAGATTTCTGGCGCATGTATTCATGGTATGCTTCGCGGCCAAGAAAGCGAGATTCGATTATATTGTATCGAAGATCCAATCCGGGATGATCGCATTGGTGTATAATCGGCGCTTCAGTTTTTCTGAAATGTTTTTCTCAGAGTTTGTTCATCAAATCACTGCGCCGGAACGAGAAAGATTGTTACTGTACCCTCGATTTGTGATGATGCTCATCAGGCACTTCTTGCCGAATTTGCCGCAGCTAAATGAGATTCAAAGTGTAGCGGTTATCGACAAAAGGATTTTTGCTGATTGTTCTGCGCATAGAGGAAGGTTAGCAGTTCCGGTCGAGCGACCTTTGTTTGGGGCTGTAATAGACAGGAACTTTGTAGCACAGATAATGCCAATTGGGCAGGAGAGGTAGAAGTTCAGCTTCGACAGCCACAACAACAACAGCAACAACCGCGCCCTCAGCAACAGAGGAGACGCCTAAGAGCTTCAGCGAGTCAAACTCAGGCAAGTAGGCCTTCGACTAGTCAACCACAAGAGGCACAAGAGGCAGGGCCTTCAGGTGCACAACCCGAATCTGAGCAGATAGCACAAACATTAGAGGAAATCTGGGCTTCTGGGCCTCATGCAAATGAAGAGATCACTGCTGAGCTTGTCGATCAATTGCTAGAGCCTCCGGAAGGAGAAGATGATGTTCTCAGGGAAGTCGATGAATATCAACCTGAGCAAACTGGTAATGACTTGTCATCTTCAGCTACTGAATCTGAAGATATGGAAGAAATTGAGGTTGAGGCTCCAGAGAATGAGACTACAAATCTGTCCTTTCACATTAGGACATATGGATCACGATTGGTTGTCAATGAGGAAGAAAGAAGGAAGAAAAGAAGGAAGAAAAGAGCTACAGTGGAGTCGGAGGACTCAGATTATGAAGATGAGGAAGAAGTAGTACCTCTGGTGCATTGTCAACGGGCAAAACGCCATCGATTTATGCAAGGAGCTACCTCAGCCTCAGCTGCACAGCCTGAAATATCCCAACCTCCGCCTACCCAATCCACCATTCCACCATCACCACCACCTGTTCAACCGTACATCCCATCACCCATCATTCCGACTCCAATACAATCCATTCCATCCACCTCATCCACCTACGCAGAGAATCAAAGGTTTATGGAGCTAAAAGATAGAGTTGACTTCCAGCAAATCCAAATCTTTGGCCTGACAACGGCTATCGGTGAAATTCAGAAGCATAACGCAAATCTAGATAATGAGAATGCCGACCTGAAAAAGATTGTGGACAAAGTACAGGAAGAGAACTTGGAGCTGAAAACTTTTGTCGCTCATCAAGCAGCTGAAATAAGATCGACGCGCTCCCTGATTGAGCAATTACTGATAAATATAAAGGCTCAGGGGGAGACATCCTGCCGTGATCAAGTAGAAGTGCGCAGGGATGATGATGATGATAATGAAGATGACAATGGCAATGATCCCAGCCCACAAAGACAGAATGAGCCAGAAGATTTTTCTGCTGCTCAGGATGCTCAGACTCAGGGGGAGCCGAGTCAATCAGGAGCTGTAGAAGGAGAAGCCAGTGCATCCAAAGCCACAAAGTCGGAGATAAATGAGATGATTGAAGCACTTATGGATCTCGATGATGACCCTATGGACCTTGGCTTTGATTTTGAGGATGATATGGAGGAGTTAGAAGAAGGTGAATTTGTACCTGAAGATATAACCGACTGGAAATCCGATGATGAAGTTTGTGCTGTTGAGGATGATGAGGCCAATGAGATTATCGTTCAGCAAAACCCAATCACAGATAGAAGGAAATAATGTGATTAACGTAGAAGTAGTAAATGCTGCTTTAAATGTTGATTCATCAAGGGAAGAGCCTGCCAGAGAGCTTACAAATGAAGAGAAAAGAAAATTATGGTTCAGGGCAGAGCGAAAGGAGTTAGAGTTGAAGAAGAAGATGTGAGTGCCAGGGACTGGAGAGCTATCCGGAAGCATATTGAGCTGGTTCTTTGATCGGGAATTGCAGCTATTCATAATCAAAAGACTATATGGTCTCCAGTACCTCAGAAAGACTCTAAAAGTGTTCAACTCTTTGCCGAAGATTGAGATAAAGGCGTTAGCTTCGAAAGAGCTAATCAATATCGGCAACGACCCTTACGCTGAAGTAATTGCCAAAATCATAAGAAAAGAAGGAAGGTCGAGAAAGTTTGAGCGCCTCAATCCGAGGATAGGTAAACGAGTAATGGATCATTCTCGAATTGATCCTCTGACTGGGCGTCCATGGATGAAGATACAATACAGACCAGTGAGGTGTCTGAGAAAGGTACCACTCAAGCCAATGCCACAGGACGTCATGAAAAACCTAAACTGGTGGTATGTGGAGAGTGAAACGGGAGAAGCTGTGATGGAAGATTTTGAAGAAAAGGTGATTCTTAGAGTCTATGATCCCCTTCACCTAGTAAAACCTTTCTAAAGATGACCTTCAACTGCTGCATGCTCATAAGATCTCAAGCGACACTCATATGGATAGTGAGGCTAGAAAGTATGAAAATGTAGTTAGAGTGTGTATTGAAAAGGGTTTGTATGCTGGCAGCAGTTTGAATAAATAATAAACAAAGTACTTAATCAATGTGTGAATTGTTAGAAGCTATCGTCAAGGGGGAGTCTGTTGGTACACCCTGTGTGATGATAGCAGTCTAAGTGATCCAACATTGTGGTTTGGCAAAGTGTTTGATATATATGTTTATATATGTTTGATAGTTATTATTGATTGTATGTTTGTATAACACCTTGTTTTTTTATTTTATGTGTTCATGTGGCAATTTGTGTTTTATGACGTAATTTAAGAATTTAAATGAAGTTAATTACTAAATAATGCAATTAAGTAATGGAAATAAATTAATCAAGTAAAACATATGTGATGAATTACAATAAGAACCAAAGCTTATTAAAATAAATAAATAAATGGGATAGACAAAAGTTTGTTGCTTAAATAAGAAATATGAGACTTGGAGAAAATATAAATACCCAAATGCTAGGTCACTCTTTCATTTCCTTCTAAACCACTAAAAAAAAAAAAATCATTCTCTGTACTTCTCTCTTCAAGACATACGATTCCATCATCTTCTTCACCTCAAGTTTCACCATTTGTGCAAATAATCAAAGATTCAAGCTGTATTCAAGCAACCAAGCAACAATCTATAAAATTTAAAGGTAAATCTAAACTCAAATTGTTTAATTGGTTCAAATAAAGTTTACGGTTCTTGGATTATAAAGAACACAAATTAAGTTCAAAAACATTAGAAATTAAACCAAATCTAGTATTATGAAGTTAAAATTTAAAAGCATGCATGTTATATTTATATGTATAAGTGAATGTATGTTCTATGCGTTGTGTATGTTTGATTGCATGAAGAGGGTACCGAAACCCTCATGGGTTTCGGTAATACCGAAGCCAATGAGGAACATTTGGCCTTTGGCCATGAAATTGATTTATACCAATGTGTTCTGGTTCTTTGTTTGAGCTTTAAACCACCTTCACCCTCCTTAAATGGCTGTTGAAACAAAGTAACACAGAAAGCAGGAGTTAGAGTGTGTTTGTATGATGATAATACCGAAACCATTAGGTTTGAGTAATGCTAAATACCGAAACCCACATTGTTATACTGAAACCTATAGAAACTAAGTGAGTACCGAAACCTTTACCCAATATATATACCGAAATCTTCCTTAATACCGAAACCATGCAAGGTTTCGGTATGAGTTAAATGCTGAAACCTTCCTAATACTGAAACCCATCTCATGCAGCCTACCGAAACCCCTAATACTGAAACCTCTAACCCTATTGAAACTATATAGAAGTACCGAAACTATATGAATGTACCGAGACCAGTGGAGGCTACCGAAACCTTTTCAAAATACCGAAACCTTTGGAGGTTTCGGGTGTCATTCCAAACAGCAGCAGCCTCAGCCGTGTGTGTATACACACACACGTGGGTGTGATGTGTGTGTGCAGTACATAACAAAGCAAGAAACATATACTGTTTCTAAGCAACCTTTTCAATCTTTTCTTTACACAAATAAGGCATATGTGTGTTCAGTGTGATAATCACACAATTATTTTTCTTTCTCCTTTTTAATAAATTATGTGTGTGTGCAGAAAGTGTGTGTATATACATATACATATACATATATATATGCATAAGTTTTATTGAATATAATTAATGAATAGCTAGAACACAATTAAGTAGCCATTGGCCAAACTCAATTGTATTTAACAGCTACAAAATATTTAGATAAGACTTATGGTTTAAAGCTCGTAGATTTTTAAGCAAGTTTATTAATTTATTATGTAATCTGTAATATTGATTACAGACACATCGTTCCAAGCTCGTTATTAAATTAAAGCGTGTAGTTGGGTTATGAGTTAAAGCCAGTGACGGAATATATTAAAGCTTGGATAAGCAAGTGCAAGCGTTACAAAGCAATATAAAGCATAGATAAGCCCAAGCAAGCATTTCAGAGTATTTCAAAGCATAAGCCAGTACTGTGAGTAACAGTTATTCTTGTTTACATGTTTTATATGAAATTGAGACATAAATTGCTTCTATATGATTTATTTGGAATTCAATAGACTTTTGTGAGTGAAGGTGAACACTGTGGTACAGGTGATGCCCAGCTTAGCCGGATCTTACATTTGATCTATTAATATGCATATTTATTTGCTATCTGTTTATTGTTCTGCATACTATACAGCAAGCTTTGTTTTAGCGTTTCTTTGTGCATCTCATAAGCATTATATTTAGCAAGCAAGCAATTCTGATGTTCACCACTATCCCTTGAGCATTATGCCGGTAGCTAGCCCCGCATCACAGATTGATCATCTGTCAGCGGTAAACCCCTAGTGGTGGCATCTCCTTTCTGCGTGAAATGTCTCAATTGTGCAGCACTCTTTCTGGGTATTAAGCAAATAAGTAAGCAAGCATAACAGCCTTTATAGGCACTTTCGCCTCATATTTTACATGCATTCATGAATATCTGTTTACTCACTAAGCAATTAGCTTACAGTTGCTACTCACAATTTTTACAGGAAAAAGGTAAAGAGCAAGCTGGACCTTCTGCTTAGGTCTATTTTCTGATCAACTCAGAGGACTTAGCTCCCTTTCAGCTTGTGGTATAGCTTTATGGTGCCTTGGGATCTGGGTAGCTGCTTTTAATTATATTGTGATGTAATAGCAATTTAGTACTGTAACCTTGTAGTACGTGTAGTGCATGACTTATTGTAATATTTTATTTAGCTTTATGCAAGTATTATTATTCCTGGGATAAGCAAGCGTGTTTAAAGAAAGGATGTGACAGGATGGTATCAGAGAATTAGTTTGAGGGATTCAAGTGTTAGCAATAACACTTGGACTCAAACTTTTAAGCAAAGACATTAACTTTGAATATCTAGGCATTGATTTGAACTGAGATAAGTTATGACATCACTTCAGCATTTGGGCATATGGGGTAGAATAGGAATGCTACATGTTCCTATATTCTATGCTATTTACTATATATCTAAACATGCTTAAAATTAATAAGAAAGCTAGAGGTGCTCTCACTCCCTAATAACTAAAAGCAAATAATGTAAGTCATCATCATTGAAAACAAGAAATGTCAGGTAAGCTTATGTAATACCAATTTTGGTGCTAGTGTTGAAGTCAAGACTAAGTATGAGAAAGAGCATAGGAAGAAACAACATGAGGACATGAGAGACTTGTTCTAGTACTTTGTTCTTTTGTCTGTCAAGTAAAATTGAATTCCGCTAATGAGACTTATTAAGTCATATTTAAAGAAGAGTCTTGAAAAAAAAAATTTAAATTTGTTCTCATTAAAGATGAAGAGCTTGGCCAAAAAGAGAAGTATATGCTTTAACATATATTGAATACGATAGATAAGAAGTAACACCGACCTGAGTTTACATTGAAACTTGTTTAGGAAAAAGTAGAAAAAAATATTTTGGATAATTATAAGAATGAGATTGTCAAATGCCTATGGATCTTTCTTACAAATTCATAGGAAAGAAGCCAAGTCCTATAATGTATACCTGAGATGTAGAAGGATACACACAGGAAAATATGATCCGTAAATGTAAGATGCTATGGTTATGAGAGATAAAGATCTAATAAGAATGGAAATCCTAAGAGATTTCAAGTGTGTTGTCATTGTGGAAATGTAGATCCTTATAATGAGAGCAAATGCTCTATGAGATTGTGTATTGTGAGTATTGTGACAAAGTGGATCAAGTAGATCAAGTTTGCATGAGAATACTAGAAAGCTCACCATTGCATGTTGCAACAAGAAGGACGTTTAATATCCTACAGTACTAGGAATTTGTACCAAGTGACAATGAAGATGATTATGTCTTATAGTCATGCCTTGATAAGCCTTATGAGAGTTTATTAAATTGCTAGCAGTTCGATGCGAATAATACGTAGTTAAACTAAAAGATATGTGGATTGCTATTGAATATATGCCTATATATGCTAATACATTCAGAAGTAAGTTAGGCGAATCGAAAACCTTCAAGCAAGAGCAAGCAATAAATTTGAAGTAAAGCAGTGCAGCTATGACACCGCTACAAGCATTAAATATTATACTTCTAAGATAGCTAATGCAAGCCAGAATCTATGCAAAAACCTTTAATCATAGCATATGCAGGCTGAACAAAAATGCTTAATGCCAACAAGACGATAACTATTAGGCATCGACATATGGATTCGTATATGCAAAGATAGACTAAGAACCATTAATAATATGATAAAGTCGGAAAGACCAATGACATTTGAGAAGCTTCATTAACCTTGTATATTAAAATGGGTCTAAGAAAGTTTGTATAATGAATGCATATGAATTTTAGAAGCAAGCTGTGATCACATCATCGGTATCGATATAAGAACTACCTAAGTAATGCCTGTGCGTGATTGAATATTGCAAGCTCTTTTTGTGTATGATCTCGGAGAAATTATTAGAATTGAATCAAGATGAGATAAAGTTATGTTTAATTGCATGATAATTATACAAATAAGAATTTGAGACCAAGAGGAACACATATAGAATCATACTCAAGTTGCAAAGGATCTGTTAGACGAGCCAATTTTGATTTCCTTAATAAGAGCTAAAATGAATCATAATGAAATAAGCAACAACTCCATGGTATGTAGCTTGTTACAGAAGTATAAAACATTTATGGGGAAGAATGAAACATGATAGATGAAGCTTAAGTCACCCGATTAGCTTTAAAGATTATAAGTTATATAAAAATTTATGAATAAGCAGAGTTAAGTGTTTGGAGTGCTATAATGTGTTTGCTAAAATTTAACAAAATTTGTTGCTTGGTGATATGAATGCTTAAAGTGCTAGAGTTCAATTCTAATGCACAAAAGATAGATTTTTCTATGACTGGTGGCTAGATCTTGAATTATAAAACTTGGGATTTTAAGTTTTCAGGGTTTAGAATTCAGTTACATCTATTCTGGATTATGATTGCCTTTGGCCGTCGGAAGCATTAAATAGAATTTAAGCTACATAAAGCTTGATATTGGATAACTTATACTATGAGTTGTATATGATAAAGATGAGGACTAGACTGATCTAGAGATACTGGAACTTGCACGAATGTAATAAGCATTGATGGTTATTTCAATTAAGCTCCGCATTAGCTATTTGATTTATATTGCATTTAGTCGGAATAAGTACCTATGAGGAAATCAAAGTTTCAAAAGTCAGTTATGGAATGCTAGCATCTTATTGTAGCAAGTGGTTGAGAACGTTGCGAACACCAACTGAAGTCAAATTAGCAAGGAAATTACTTAATTCTAAAATAACATGAAAAAGCATACGAAGCAAATGAATCATTCCGTTGTGAGCATACATAATATACTATTATAGTCTTATGCAAAATTTAACTAAAGCACATCCAAATAGGTGACGAGTTCATATAAGTCACCTATTATATAAGTTAGACCATAACTCGAGCTACGAAATAATAAATATTTGATTCATGGAACTATAATATGCTTGCGCCATATATTGCATTAAATAAGATACAATTGAGGTATGGACTTTGTGACAAAGCATTTTACTACTCACTGGAGAAGCTGGCTAAAATCTATATAGATGAAATCATTACGTGACACAGTGTGTCTGTGTCAATCAATTCTGATCGCGACAGTCGATTTACTTCAAGGTTCTAAACTGCACTACAAGACGGTTGGGGCACTAAGATCAGAATGAACACATCGTATCATCCACAGCCAGATGGCCAGAGCGAGTGCACGATTCGTATGCTTGAAGACATGTCGGGAACTTTTGTTCTCGAGTTTAGTGGTTACTGGGACGACTACTTGCCTTTAGCGGAGTTCCGTACAACAACAACTATCACTTGTCTATTGATGCAGCACCTTTCGAAGCCTTATACAGATGCAAATGTCGTACTCCAACTTGTTGGCATGAAGCAGGTGAAGCACCAATCACCGGTCCCGCACAACTTCAACATACAAACGACAAGATCAGAATCATTCGCCAATGACTGGAAACTGCTCAATCTCGACAAAAGTCATACCACGACCGACGCCATAAGCCTTTAGAAATCCAGAAGGATGATTATGTGGTATTAAAAGTTTCACCGATGAAGGGTGTGTTCAGATTGGGCAAGCGCGGCAAGGTAGCACCACGATTTGTTGGTCCTTTCAAGATTATCGAACGTGTTGGAATTCAATAATATCCTTTGGATTTGCCGAATGAACTATCCAACATTCACCCCGTGTTTCACGTCTCGCGATTTAGGAAGTGCAAGGAAAATGAAAACGAAAAGTGGGCCGATCATCTGAGCTACAAGATCAACGAGAAGCTGCAACGCGATGAGCCTGAGGCAATTCTAGAGACGAAAATGAAGAAGCTAAGAAATCGAGAGGTGGCAATGGTGTTGGTGCAATAGAGAACTTCTCATGGAACTTCCCAGACCTGGGAATCTGAACAAGACATGAGAGTTCAATATCCGCATTTGCTTGAGCCCTAGGTACTTCGAGGACGAAGTGCAAGCGTGGTGGGCTCATACTATAACACCTTGTTTTTTTATTTTATGTGTTTATGTGGCAATTTGTGTTTTATGACGTAATTTAAGAATTTAAATGAAGTTAAGTGCTAAATAATGCAATTAAGTAATGGAAATAAATTAATCAAGTAAAACATATGTGATGAATTACAATAAGAACCAAAGCTTATTAAAATAAATAAATAAATGGGATAGACAAAAGTTTGTTGCTTAAATAAGAAATATGAGACTTGGAGAAAATATAAATACCCAAATGCTAGGTCACTCTTTCTTTTCCTTCTAAACCACTAAAAAAAAAAAAAGCATTCTCTGTACTTCTCTCTTCAAGACATACGATTCCATCATCTTCTTCACCTCAAGTTTCACCATTTGTGCAAATAATCAAAAATTCAAGCTGTATTCAAGCAACCAAGCAACAATCTATAAAATTTCAAGGTAAATCTAAACTCAAATTGTTTAATTGGTTCAAATAAAGTTTACGGTTCTTGGATTATCAAGAACACAAATTAATTTCAAAAACATTAGAAATTAAACCAAATCTAGTATTATGAAGTTAAAATTTAAAAGCATGCATGTTATATTTATATGTATAAGTGAATGTATGTTCTGTGCGTTGTGTATGTTTGATTGCATGAAGAGGGTACCGAAACCCTCATGGGTTTCGGTAATACCGAAGCCAAGGAGGAACATTTGGCCTTTGGCCATGAAATTGATTTATACCAATGTGTTCTGGTGCTTTGTTTGAGCTTTAAACCACCTTCACCCTCCTTAAATGGCTGCTGAAAAAAAATAAAACAGAAAGCAGGAGTTAGAGTGTGTTTGTATGATGATAATACCGAAACCATCAGGTTTCGGTAATGCTAAATACCGAAACCCACATTGTTATACTGAAACCTATAGAAACTAAGTGAGTACCGAAACCTTTACCCAATATATATACCGAAATCTTCCTTAATACCGAAACCATGCAAGGTTTCGGTATGAGTTAAATGCTGAAACCTTCCTAATACTGAAACCATCTCATGCAGCCTACCGAAACCCCTAATACTGAAACCTCTAACCCTATTGAAACTATATAGAAGTACCGAAACTATATGAATGTACCGAGACCAGTGGAGGCTACCGAAACCTTTTCAAAATACCGAAACCTTTGGAGGTTTCGGTGGTGTCATTCCAAACAGCAGCAGCCTCAGCCGTGTGTGTATACACACACACGTGGGTGTGATGTGTGTGTGCAGTACATAACAAAGCAAGAAACATATACTGTTTCTAAGCAACCTTTTCAATCTTTTCTTTACACAAATAAGGCATATGTGTGTGCAGTGTGATAATCACACAATTATTTTTCTTTCTCCTTTTTAATAAATTATGTGTGTGTGTGCAGAAAGTGTGTGTATATACATATACATATACATATATATGCATAAGTTTTATGGAATATAATTAATGAATAGCTAGAACACAATTAAGTAGCCATTGGCCAAACTCAATTGTATTTAACAGCTACAAAATATTTAGCAAAGACTTATGGTTTAAAGCTCGTAGATTTTTAAGCAAGTTTATTAATTTATTATGTAATCTGTAATATTGATTACAGACACATCGTTCCAAGCTCGTTATTAAATTAAAGCGTGTAGTTGAGTTATGAGTTAAAGCCAGTGACGGAATATATTAAAGCCTAGATAAGCAAGTGCAAGCGTTACAAAGCAATATAAAGCATAGATAAGCCCAAGCAAGCATTTCAAAGTATTTCAAAGCATAAGCCAGTACTGTGAGTTACAGTTATTCTTGTTTACATGTTTTATATGAAATTGAGACATAAATTGCTTCTATATGATTTATTTGGAATTCAATAGACTTTTGTGAGTGAAGGCGAACACTGTGGTACAGGTGATGCCCAGCTTAGCCGGATCTTACATTTGATCTATTAATATGCATACTTATTTGCTATCTGTTTATTGTTCTGCATACTATACATCAAGCTTTGTTTTAGCGTTTCTTTGTGCATCTCATAAGCATTATATTTAGGAAGCAAGCAATTCTAATGTTCACCACTATCCCTTGAGCATTATGCGGGTAGCTAGCCCCGCATCACAGATTGATCATCTGTCAGCGGTAAACCCCTAGTGGTGGCATCTCCTTTCTGCGTGAAATGTCTCAATTGTGCAGCACTCTTTCTGGGTATTAAGCAAATAAGCAAGAAAGCAAGCATAACAGCCTTTATAGGCACTTTCGCCTCATATTTTACATGCATTCATGAATATCTGTTTACTCACTAAGCAATTAGCTTACAGTTGCTACTCATAATTTTTACAGGAAAAAGGTAAAGAGCAAGCTGGACCTTCTGCTTAGGTCTATTTTCTGATCAACTCAGAGGACTTAGCTCACTTTCAGCTTGTGGTATAGCTTTATGGTGCCTTGGGATCTGGGTAGCTGCTTTTAATTATATTGTGATGTAATAGCAATTTAGTACTGTAACCTTGTAGTACGTGTAGTGCATGACTTATTGTAATATTTTATTTAGCTTTATGCAAGTATTATTATTCCTGGGATAAGCAAGCGTGTTTAAAGAAAGGATGTGACAGTTTGAACTTCATGTAACGTATTACAAGAAGTTCAAACATAAAGATCAAAGATAAAATCAAACATAAGTTAAAAACATAAGTTTCAATTCTAAGTTAAATAGGTGATAGAGTAAATTCGAAGTCTATAAGGATTGGCATTCGACTCTATGACAGATTCGAATGTGTTCCTAGGCAGATTTGAATGTTCCTCAGTAGGCAGATTCGAGAGTGTCAGTGGGACAAACTCGAATGAGCCTTGGGCCTGATTCAAGTTTGGCCCATGGCAGACTCGAATTAGTCTCTATAATTAGGGATAGACTCGAAATATTATCAGACTTTTTGCAGAGTTCGAGAGAGATTAAGCAAACCTTATTGCAGGGCAGTCCAGAATCTTGAAGTGAATCTGCTTTTGCGATCAGAAATGATTGACATGGGTACACCATGTCGAGTAATGATTTCATCTATGTATAACTTAGCCAACTTCTCCAGTGAGTAGTTCTCGCGAATCGGAATGAATTGCACGAATTTGGTGACACGATCTACGATAACCCATATTGCATCATGTTGTCTTCGCGTAGTAGGAAGCTTTGTCACAAACTCCATCGTTATGTGATCGAACTTCCATTCAGGGATCGGTAGGGGCTGAAGACTGCCATACGGTTGCTGATGCTCCGCTTTAACTAATCGACATGTAACACAATTCTTGACATCTTGGCCCACATCTCTTTTCAAACCAGGCCACCAATATTCGACTTTTAGATCATTGTACATCTTGGTGCTACAAGGATGTACAGAGAAATTCGAACAGTGAGCTTCTGAAAGAATCTTCTGTCGAATGTCTCCAAACTTCGAAACTCAGATGTGATTATTAAAGAGTTTTAAGACACGAGGACTATCACTTAAGAAATCTAGTTGCCCTTTCATGTCCTCAGAGTTGAGATTTTCTTCTTACAAGGCTTCAGCTTGAGCAACAAGGATATCATCAATCAGATTATATGAAAATGAAGTATGAGTCAGAGTATAGAGGCATTTCACGGAATAAGCTTTTCGACTCAATGCATCGGCAACCACATTTGGTTTGCAAGGGTGATACAGAATTTCACAGTCATAGTCTTTTATGAGTTCCATGGAGCGTCTCTGGTGCATGTTGAGATCCTTTTGACTGAAAACATACTTAAGACTCTTGTGATCGGTATATAACTAGCATTTGGTGCCATAGAGATAGTGACGCCATGTTTTCAATGCAAAACTCACAGCAGCAAGTTCAAGGTCATGAGTCAGTTGACTCTTCTCATGATCTTTGAGTTGATGAGACGCTATGCTATGACTCTGCCTTTTGCATCTGAACACACCCTAGCCCTTGATATGAGGTGTCGCTGAAGACCACAAATTCTTCACTACCCTCGGGTAAGGCCAGAATAGGTGCTTTAGTTAACTTCTGCTTTAAATTTTGGAATGCGTCTTCCTGAGCTTCTTCCCAAATAAAGGGAGCATTCTTACGAGTGAGGGAAGTGAGTGGTAAAACTATCTTTGAGAAGTCCTTAATGAATCGACGGTAATTACCCGCCAATCCCAAGAAACTTCTAATTTCAGTTGCTGATTTGGGAGCATCCCAGCTTCGAGTAGATTCTATCATAGAAGGATCTACAGAGATTCCATCACCAGATATCACGTGTCCAAGAAATTTTATCTAGTAAGATACTAGATTAACAAGTTAACGCTGAGTATGAAATTTAAGGAAAAGACAAGCTTAATAAACAATTCAAAATTTATGAGCACCTGTCGCAACCAAAATTCACATTTAGAGAATTTGGCTTAGAGCCACTCCTTGCGCAGCAACTCTAGTAGTTCTCTAAGATGCACTGCATGCTCAGCTTCCATTGTAGAATAGATGAGAATATCGTCTATGAAGATGATAACAGATTTGTCGAGCATTGGCCTACAAACATGGTTGATGAGATCCATGAACACTGCGGGCGCGTTTTAAGGCCAAAGGGCATAACAAGAAACTCATAATGCCCGTATCTGGTACGGAAGGGCATTTTAGAAACATCTTCTTCTCGCAGTTTAAGCTGATGGTACCCAGATCTGAGATCGATCTTTGAGAAATAACTAGCACCCTGAAGCTGGTCGAACAGATCGTCTATTCTGGGTAATGGGTACTTATTTTTAATCGTTACCTTGTTCAACTACCTATAATCAATGCACATCCAGAGAGTCCCATCTTTCTTCTTAACGAATAGAATAGGAGCTCCCCAGGGAGATGAACTTGGTCGTATGGAACCCTTGTCAAGCAGCTCTTGCAACTTCTTCATCATTTCTTGCATCTCCGCAGGTGCAAGTCGGTAAGGGGCTCGAGCAATTTGTGTCGCTCCTGGCACCAGATCAATTCTAAACACCACCTGACGGTCTGGTGGGAGTCCTGAGATGTCCTTGGGAAAGACATCGGGGAATTCTGAGGCAATTGGTACCTCAGCTAAAGCTTTCTTTTCGGACTTAGCATCTATTACATATGCTAAGTAAGACGCACAACCCTTTGCTATATGCTTCCTAGCTTTCAATACAGAGATCAAGCATAAGTCACCTTTCTTTCTATCGCCATAGATGCAAATACCACAGCCATCAGGAGTAGTGAGCTTTATTAACTTCTTCTTACAGATAAAGCTGGCATCATGGTGGACAAGCCAATCCATACACATGATGTCGTCTTCGTGAAAGTCTATCAGAATAAGATCAAGTTGGAATGTGCAAATGTCGAGCAGAATAATGCAGTCGCGGTAGATTTAATCAGTAGACACACATATGTCACTGGCCGTTTCGATATCAAATGTAACAGCTAGAGTACTAGGTGAAATCCTAAGCTTAGATGGAAATGCAATCGATATGAAAGAACCATTGGCTCCTGAATCAAAAATAACTCTAGAAACCACAGAGTTGACAAGAAACATACCAGATACCACGTCTGGTATTTCCTTTGCTTGCTCAGCGGTTATTTGAAATGCTCGGTTCTGACTTCGTGCTGGCTTATTACGATGATTGGAACCTCCGCATGATGTGTTATGTCGTGCTATTTGATGTTGTCTTTGATTGGACGTCAACTTGATCTTTTAGTTGACTGATCGTTTGGGCGTCTGTTGATGGTGCTGATGTTGAGGTGCGGCGGTTGAGGTCGATCGAGCGGTGGTTGATGTTGATGGAGCGGTGGTCGAAGTTGATAGAGCTTCCTGAGCTAGACATTGGCGCTTGGCTCTTTGTTGCCTTGTCACCAACGCCTCTTCCTCTAAAACAAAATCTTCTTCTACTTCATCTTCATCTCGAAGACTGAAAGCAGGTCGACTAATCTTTTATCGGCGTACAACCAGCCGAGTGCCATGTGTTTCAGAAGTTGTTGATGGATTGGTAGCTTCCCTTAAGACTTCTTCAGAATCTGAATCTGATTCTGAGTCAGTGGTAGACTCTTCAGCCCCTTCTGCTTGCTTCGGCTAGTAGTCCTTAATATCTTTAAAGGTGTCATCCATTTCAAAAGGCGATCCCAAAATATCATTAATGAGCTCATCAGTTATGTTTCCTGAGCTGCCTCGCCTTGCGCAAAAGTTTCCTCCAACGTCTGCTGTATTGGATCAACCTGAGGTTCCGATGTAGACGCCTCAGCTGCTGCTGTCGTTGTTTGTGTAGGAGGAACTGCCTGAGTAATCAGTGCTTTCTGAGCCGGTGCTTGCTGTTGTTGTTCATCAATTACACATGTCTCTCCTTCCGGAGCTACAAAATATGGGTCTACGATTGCGCCAAACAATGGAGTCATTGGCGGTCTAACATTCTCCGGCTTGCGAGAGTTGTGGATTTGGCAGTTGGCATAGATTCTCTTGTCTATTGCTGTGACATTGACCATCTCTGGTAGTGGTGACAAATTTGGTAAGAAGTGCCTTATGATCATCATAGCAAAACGCGGATACATCAAAAATCGTTCACGGGCAGGAGCTGTGATCTGGTGGACGAATTCGCCAAAGAAAAAGCCTGAGAAACTGAAAGGCTTATTGTAGATCAAGGAAATCTTTCCAGATTGTATCTTGGATACCATCGTATCGAATCCAGCTTTCTTAGGTGCAAAGCACACCATTATAACATGCATGAGTTAACGCCATTGCCCAATCAATCCGCTCTTCACGTAGGATGCCTTGGTCAAATCCAGTGAATATCCCATTCGTTGAAATGTTGCATGCCTTACTGCTGCTGGAAAGTCAATCGGACCATTCTCTTATTACGTTGTTCCCAACTGTAGAATTTTGCGTAAATCATCAGCCGATAAAGCAATATTCTGTCCATTTACTGATGCTCGGAGAACAGTAGGTATAAATGAAGTATCCACATGTAGTGACGTCCAAAATTGACGTATATACTGAAGTATCAGTGTTGGATTGTGAGTCATTGGGTACATAATCCTTGATCTCATCAGAAATTCCAGAATCTCTCTATACGGCCTTGGTTTTGGCGGAGGTTAATACTGAACACCATATTATGCTTATTGTAAAACACACGATCAGCCATTCCTGCACATGCCATGAATAGTTATATCTTAGAAAACCAAAATGTTGACAAAAATTTAAGTTATTCGAACTTGATTAAGTTCAAACGATCTTAATCACCTTCGAACTTACTTAAATTCGAGAAGAGTTCCTTCGAACTTACTTAAGTTCGAATAGTCTTATGTCATTCGAACTTATTTAAATTCGAGAAACTGATTCGAACATGTCTGTCTTCGAACTTGTAGATATTTTAATCAAGTTCGAAGACCTGACAAGTTCGAGACTTGATGAATAAGTTTGAAGTCGGCCCTTTCAAATTTAATCTCATGATTTAAACATTTTCAGACTTAAATTGCTAGTGAATCTAGTCCTAATAGGTTCTAATCAAGCTTATTGAGGATTAATTTTAAGTTCCATAACCTAAAACTTTGTGATTTATACCACCTAGTTGTTAGTTATTTTAAACTTAAAATTTTCGAATTTTATGCCCTTAACATTCCCAAATAACACTTACTTAGTGATTGTTGATGTAAAACTACTAAGTCTATGTGTATGTTTGAAGGAATATGGAAAGCTTTGAAGAATAGTGCACAAAATCGAAATTTCGACAAGTTCGAATATTCGCAGGTAAGTTCGAGATCGCCTTTATAAGTTCGTGAGGAATAAATTCGAGTGTAGGTGCATTAAATGAACACTGTTGACCTATTTATATCCTTACTGTGCTTCGAACTTACCTTAAGTTCGAACTTATCTTAAGTTCGATTGTGACTTCGAACTTAAGCCTAGTTCGAACTTAATTGAAAATTTTTGAACAAAATCCAACTTTTTCAACTTTTTCATTTGACGGAACTTTTTCAACTTTGCTAGACATTCACGCTAAGCAACAGATTACACACAATTTTGTTCCTCCAACTAAAAATGCATCCTAGTAACTTTGACATCGTTCCTATTTATTAGAAATAAAATGAACTAAACTAAGATAAAATTAAGTAAAATAAAATAAAATAAAATAAAATTAAATTAAATTAAATTGCAGAAATTTAAAGATATAAACACATTAACTGAATATTTTTGCGAGAGTGTCATAGAAGGTTCAATCAAATAGCGGTGTCAACGCACTTTCAGTATTGCACTTTCACACTTAGGAATTTTTTTATTCCTTTGGTTGTTTGTCGTAACATACACTCCAAGTCGATTGTTGGTATGTTTTGTCCATTTAAACACTCATCACTTACGATTTTCCTTTGGCCTTTTTATTTATCAAGAAACTACCTTAGGTGTCCCATACTTAGACATACTTCTATGATCAAGGCAGACACACAATGATTATGACTTTTTGGTATTTGCAAATTATCTTTAAAAGGCGAACGTCGGACACAGTTCTGTATTTACGTAACAAAGTGTCATAGTTTAAGTCAAAACAGCGGTGACACGTCTGTACTCACGTACAACAAAGCGACATATCTTGCTAGTTTAAGTCAAAACAGCGGTGACAGGTCTGTACTCACGTACAACAAAGCGACTTGTTTTGACTTCCTTTACGTTACAAAACTTTTTATTTCTTTGTTTAAGATGTATTTTGATGATGCTATACATCCCCCAGATAAATTTGCATACCTCATTCATAGACATTGTGTGTATGTCTCTAACATAGAAATTAAGACCTTTTGGTCGTACATCTAAGTTAGTTACACATAGACTTTTTCTTGATTATTTTATTAGCTTTTAGGAAATCCTTCATGTTTTATGCCTACCAACATATCAGACAAGAATGTCTATATCACTTAGATTTTATGGTGCATCATGTGTGAAAGTTCAACACTTAGAGTTTGTTAGACTGTGCTAAATTTCGTCACTTTGAACCTAAGACTCTAAGACTTCTCTCATTTTTTAGTATTCTCATTTTTTGAAACTTTTATGGTTTTCTCTCTTTTTTCTTTTGTTTTTCACTTTTAAGTAAACCAACTAATAATATAAACTTATAACTTAAGGACTTTAAAAAATCTACTGAGGTTAGGCTACTTCGGATTACGCATTCCATTAAGTTGGACTAACAACTCAAAGCATGATCTATCAAATGCTTTTGAGAAAGGATCCGCATTGTTGTCTTCCGTTGGAACCTTTACCAATTTAATCAAGTTTTTCTAAGCACAGTCACGAATAAAGTGATGCCTTATGTCTATGTGTTTAGTCTTACTGTGCTTAACTGGAATATTTGTTATGGCAATAGTGGATTGATTGTCTATCCTAATGGGAGTATGAGTATAAGTCAAACCGTAGTCCCGCAATTGTTGTTCTATCCACAGAACCTGTGAACAGCAACTCCCCGCAGCTACATATTCGGCCTCGCACGTCGATACGTCTACCGATGTCTGTTTCTTGCATTGCTAGGATACGAGTCTCCCTCCAAGGAACTGACAACCACCCGTTGTTGAGTTTCTGTTCAAGCTACACCCTCCGTAGTCTGAATCCGTGTAAGCTTCCAATGCCAGATCTCCAACAGCATGATACCAAAGTCTCAGCTTCGGTTTCGACTTCAGGTATTTTAGAATCCGCTTCACAGCTTACATGTGCATCTCCTTCGGATTAGCTTGAAACCTAGCACAAATACAAACAACAAACATTATATCAGGTCAAGAAGCTGTTAAATACATGAGTGACACGATCATGGACCGATATAAAGTCGGATCCACATCAGTATCACTATCTGTACCCAGTCCAAGACTGTGATTGAGTTGTATCGGAGTACTAAAATGTGCCGTAAGCTATGTTCCTTCCATCCCGAAGCGCTCTAAAATATCATAGACATACTTCGTCTGATGAATAAACATTTCCTCCTTTCATTGTTCAACTTGTAAACCGAGAAAGAAGTTCAGCTCTCCAATCGCACTCATCTCAAACTTCGACTTCATGACCTTCTTAAAATCCTTGCACATTTTTTCATTAGACAACCCAAAGATGATATCGTCCATGTAAACTTGTACCAGTATAAAGTCTTCACCTTTCATCTTAACGAATAGTATACTATCTATTCTCCCTCTCTAAAATCCATTGTCTAAGAGGTGAGTAGACAGTGTCTCGTACCATGCCTAGGTTCCTGATGTAATCCATACAGAGCCTTATCAAGACGATATACTCTGTCAGGATACTTGGGATCAGTAAACCCTGGAGGTTGCTCGACATACGTAAACTCCTTCACTTTGTCGTACAAGAAGGCACTCTTGACGTCTAAGTGAGATACTTTGAACCCTTTGAAGGACGCGAATGCCACAAACAATCGAATAGCCTCTAGCCTCGCCACTTGTGCAAACACTTCGTTACAGTCTATTCCTTCTTCCTGGTTGAACCCTTTTACCACGAGTCTTGCCTTGTTACGAGTAACTGTGCCCCGATCATCCCGTTTGCACTTAAAGACCCATTTGGTTCCTATAGAAACTTCTCCACGAGGCAAAGTAACTAACTCCCACACTTCAAGATTTCTCAATTGTGAAAGTTCCTCTTGCATAGCTTCAACCCAAGAATTGTCTTTCAGAGGCATTTGCACATTCTTTGGCTCAACTTCTGAAATGAAACACTAGTATAAACACGTGTGAAATGCCTCGGAGTCGTTGATCATCGATAACAGCACTGTGTTACAATTCACACTACTCCTAGTTCTCACACCAACATTCGGATTCCCTATGATATCTTCAGTCAGATGATCTTTATTTATTCTCGATGTCTCAATTTCATCAACTTGAAGATTATCTCCTAAATTTGATCCTATTTCACCTACTGGGGTTATGACTTCAGACGGAACAACTTCCTCCTCGTGATCACCATCTTCTGAGGTAGAATTATTTATCTGATTCTCATCCGTAGGCAACAAAGGTTCATCATTTGCTGTTGGAGACCCATCTTCCGCCGTTGTAATCTCAGATGTTGATGGAATGCTTGATTTTGGAAAACCTCTACCCTCGTCGTTGAGATTCAATGAAGAGAAGTTGTTTTCCACAGTTCCTGCATTTCCACTAAACGGTATGTTAAATGATTCAAACACTGAGTCATAATCAAATAACCATTCTGGACCATTTTGGGGTTCATGTGAATAACTTGTTACATCAATGTTAAACACAATTTCAATCGTACCAGTAATTCTATTAAAAACCCTCTTGTTTGGTGAATTTGGAACATAACCTAGGAAGTATCCTTCGTCAGCCTTTTCACCATAGTTAGGTTGATGTTTTGTTTTCAATAAAGTACATGGCACCCCAAACGGTTCAAAGCCAGTTAAATTTGGTGGTCTTTTATTCAGAACTTCATAACAGGTTTTGTTCAGTGATTTGACAGTAAGGACTCTGTTTAATACATGATAAGCGGTATTCACTGCCTCCCCCCAAAACATGGTAGGAAGCTTTGAATCCGAGAGCATGGTCCTTGCTGCCTCAATCGAAGTCCTGTTCCTACGTTCTGCCACCCCATTTTGTTGTGGCACTTAAGGTGCACTAAATTGATGCACTATGCCTTTAGTTAGGCAATATACATCAATTACGGCATTTCTAAATTCTGTTTTGTTATCACTCCTGATACGTTTTACCCTTTTCCCGTATGAGTTCTCGACTTGGTCTAAGAACCCAATCAGCATGTTTGTTGTCTCGTCCTTTGTACCTAAAAAGAAAACCCAAGAGAAACGTGAGTAGTCATCAGTAATAACTAAACAGAACCATATGCAGCAAATCGTAGGTGGATGCGATTGAGTTTTGAGTCTTTGACTTGTGTGACTGCTTATGTTGTTTTCTGTTCTTGCACGGTACACACTTGTCTTCAAACTGAAAACTCTTCAATGGAACACCTTGCACAAGACCATTTTCCGTGATGAAGTTCATCCTCCTTAAGTGCAAGTGTGCCATGCATCTGTGCCACTTTAGAGATTCGGACTCTAAAGCTTTAGATAATAGACAAATAGTTCCCATTGATGAAACTGCTACATTCATGTCCATCATGTACAGATCATTCACCCTTGGGGCTCTCATCATAATCCACTCTTCAGGTATGCTGAATCCCGACTTTAGCACTAACACTTCTTTTTCAGTAAAGATGACTGAGTTCTTCTTATCACAGATCTGAGAGACACTAATGAGATTGTGATCAAGTTTATCTACATGGTAGACTAGATCAAGAGTGATCGTCCCATTAGTGAATACTCTTGCTCTAGTGATATTTCCTCCTTTATTCACAGCAAATGATACAAACCCCTTGTTCTCACTCTTGAAGTCCGTCAGTAGACTTCTTTCCCCAGTCATGTGATGAGAGCAACCACTATCTATGAACCATTTGTTGTTAAGACTTGTAGTTAACTCCTGCACATGAAAGAAAAAGAGTTAGTTATCACGGGGAACCCAAGCCATGACTGACTTGCTAATACCATTCTCATCGGCATATTTGAACTCTTTCAAATACCCATCTCTCCTTTCAGGTGACTTAGGTTTTTGATTAAGACAAGTTGTGGAGCTAAGTGATTAATGTTCATTCTTGGTCTTTGAGTTGTCATTTGCTGTGCAGCCCTAGTATGATTTCTATTACTGTGCATTTCACTGTTAGGTGTAGTACTCCTATAGATTGGTTGTGGTCCAGACCTAGATTGACTAGGGACTCTATTCGGTGAATTAGTCCTAATAACTTCATTCTGTCTGACTGACACCAGTATTTGTTTAGCACATACACGTGGTGTTCCATTCAAGTTCTTCTCAGTATTTTTAGAACCACTTGTACTTGCAATCCTAGGCACAGATTTTAAGGTTGTTTGGTCTGGTTTCCCTAATATCTGTGTAGACTCTATTTTCTTTTAGGGACAACTGGACACAACGTGACCTTTCTCATGACATCTAAAGAAGGTAATTTTTTCAATTGGCTTCTTATATGTACCCTTTGACTTAGGAGTTTCTCTTATGTCCTGTCCTTTTGGTTCAACTACTGTGCTTACAACCTCTGGGTTATTATCAGTCACGGTTTTTGCCTCTTCTAGTTTTGTGACACTAGTAGCCTGCATAAACTTAACTTTCTTAACCTTAGGGGTTATAGTTGACACCTTAGTTGTTGATACCTTATCAGTTTCAGTTACAGTTGCTTCATCTGATTCAATCGTTTCTGTGGTCTTATCCTGAGATTGAGGCACATAGTTATTATTGAACGGTGGAGGACTTTCCTGATAACCTAGGCCCACTGGTTTCATAGATTGTCTCTGCGCATCTAAGATTTTGCCTAGATTTAGGGATGATTTCCTAAACTTTTCAAGTTTACTATTGGCCTCTGCAACCTTAACTCTAGCTTAGCTAGTTCTACATCCTTAAGGGTGATTTCTTTGGTCAATGATTCTACATTCTCATACATTAGTTCTAACCTGACACATTGTTCACTCAATTTATCTTTTAGAACTATCACATCCTGAGCATCAGCTTTCATCTTGGCCCTTAGATCCTCCTAATATCTAGAAGACTAGCATTGTCAGATTTTAATGATTGGATTTGAGCTGTCATGGTGGTATGTGTTTTTAGCACTAGATTCAATCTATCATTTTAATGTAGCACATAAAACGCATAAATCATGAAACATTGAAAAGTTAAGAGATACCTTTTTGCGATCTGATTCCACGTTAGCCATTCGAGCTGCAAACTCCAGAGTGGTTTGCTCCTCAGATTTTTCCACCATCAAAGGAATTGAATCAGACTGCTGGGTGTCCTCCTTTTCTGCTTCAGCTCTTTCATCGGTCTCAGTTACCTCAGCCATAAAGGCATTTGACTTTGAATGAGTACTCCAATCATATGTACCGTCTAGCTGTCTGTTAGAAGATACAATCGTTAACAGACCAGCTATCGCAGTTTGATTCCCTAAACTACCAGAATGTTGTCTTCCCTGATTCTGATTCCGATAATTCTCAACCTTTGATGTCTGACATTCTCTGGCAAAATGTCCCAATCCTTGACAATTGTAGCACTTTCACCTTTGACTTGTCAAAACCAACATTGTTGCTCACACTCAAATTTCTACCTGTTCTCTTCATAATCCATTTGACCCTCTCTGTTACCATGGCTAGTTGCCATTACAGGTCCATTTGTTCTAAGTCATCCGAATCTACCTGATCGTAGTCCTCTTCCCACAGAGCTGGATCGTTGATTTTACCTTGAACGCAGTTGCCGTATGCTGCTACAATTGAAGCTAGGAGATTTAGATGCTCCTCAGCTGATTTAGCACTCATCGGCATCTTGGTAAAACCTTGAGAGGTTGATACTGAGTGTTGTGGTTTTTCTTCCGGTTTAGAAAACCCTAAGAATGCTCTACTACCATATTCATCAGCTTCAACTGGTACTGACTCTTCTCCAGAAAAGAATGATGTGGTCCCCGACTTTTGTTCACTAGAAGTTGATGTCTTCGATTTCCCGAAGTACATTTCAGGATCCTGTACTTGATCAAATTCCCTCTCCTTCTTCTGCAACTTAAAGTTGTAGGCCCTTAACGTTCAAATGACTTCTTCCAAAGTGACAGTTTCAAACTTTTCTTCTTAATGCTTAATCAGGGCAGTGTACATCTCCCACTAAGCTTGTAAAACATCCAGAAGCTTATCTATCTTTTCTGTTTCTTGATACTCAACATTGTGATTATCAAGTTCAGTCAACAGATGGTAGAATCTAGTAATCGTTTCATCCAAGGTCTCATTCTTCAGCGCCTTGAATATCGCAAATTGCTGCTTTAACATTTCCGTCCTCCCCTTTCTTACCCTAGGATTTCCCTCACACCTCTTCTCTAGAGCTTCCCAGAGCTCTTTAGACGTTGTGCGATTTCTAAACGTGTGTAGAAACACCAGAGGTAGTGCCATTCTAAAAATAGCTCGATTCTCAGCCTCATAAATCTTTATGTCGTCATCTTTCATATTTTGATACGTCAAAACTTTTAATCGGCCCTCAAGCTCTTGTGTTGGGGGAACGTATCCTTCGTCTATGCATATCCACATACGCATATCGTTAAATCTAGTGAAGTCTACAAATATGTCCTTCCACCAGTAATAGTCTTCTAACTTCATCAGCTTGGGTGGGGAGTTAGCTTTGCCTACTTCATGGTCCATTTCCATAAACTTATGCAAACTTGAAATTATTTTAAAATTTTTTGTTTTCGAACTTAAACAATTTAATTTAAACATAAATTTAAAACAAATCTTACGGACTTAATTAAGTTCGTATAATTTTAATTTTAAGTTCGTTTTGTTAATTAAAATCGTTTGAGTGTTGAGTTTGAAATCAACAAGTTCGAAAGCCTGCAAGTTCGAGAAACCCTATCCTTATGACAAGTCCGAATCAACTCAAGTTCGAAAAACCCTAAACCTCTGACATGTTCGAACCAAGTGAAGTGCGAGAAAACCTAAAACTTCTGACAAGTTCGAACCAACTCAAGTTCGAATTCCAAACAAGTTCTAGACCTAACCAAAATCGAATCCCAGACAAGTTCGAGATCTAAACAACTTCGAGATACCCTAAAACAAGTTCGAGAGGAGCGTATTCTGACAAGTTCGAAGAACTCTAATACACCCCTTATGTTCGAGCGCAGCAGGTTTTAGAAAAACGGCCAAAAATTCGATTTTTTCAAGATTTCAGATTAAACCAGTGTTTTTAAGATTAAAAACAATGATTTCGACTGAAAAGATGAACTAATGTGAATGTTTGCCAATAAACTTGCTTGTAGAACTCTGAAAACTTCAAAAATACGTGATTTATCCGAGAAAAACGCCAAGAAACCTTATGAACGTTCACCAAACGCGAAGAACATGAAGAACTCACGATGTATCTGATACCACTTGTAAGGTCACAACGTCTAGGGATCTGATCTTGACGCGATGCCATCCAATGAGTGCAGAATCCTTGTTAGACGCTTAGCGGATCGATCACGCACGGAACATGGAGCCGAACACGATGTTAGCCGATGTAAGAAACGACCCCACCTGGTGTATTGCTCCAAGATTATCAATAAACCTGATTAAGTTCTAATTATAATCAACTTAGTTCGTTTAGGCCCAAGCCCACGAACTTAAATAAGTTCAAGCCTAACACCCTACGAACTTAGCTCCACTAAGTTCGTCTGGGGTGGCTTAAGTTCGTGGCTTGACCTTAGAACTTATCTTCTCATATTAGAACTTAAGTTCACTGTCAAGAACTTAACTTGACAGTCTAGAACTTAACTTTACATTCTAGAACTTAATATGCAAATGCAAATATCATACACAATCGGGAATTAACACACATAACTTGTATTAATAAAGCCTCAACTATTACATATGACTATCTATTACATAATTAGACTGCTATCGTCACACAGGGTGTACAAACAAGCACTCTATGGTCTGATACAAGCCCCCAGAGCCTAGTGTGACACTCTTACTGATTTTCTTATGAGCAATGGATATTCTAAAGGTAAAGTGGATACCACACTGTTCATAATAAAGGTGAAATACGATATTATGCTTGTTCAAATTTATGTGGAAGATATTATATTTGGGTCTACTAATGAATAGTTATGCAAGAACTTTTCATTGCTCAAGAAACCTAACTATGAGATGAGCATGATGGGTGAACTCACATTCTTTCAAGGTTTACAGGTTAACAAAATTCAAATGGAATTTTTGTAAATCAAAGAAAGTGTACTCTAGATCTTTTGAAAAAGTTTAAATTTGTTCAGTGTTCTCTCATCAAAACCCCATTAGAAACCAATGTTAAATTGGATGCTGATATCTGTGGCAAGCCTGTTTCAGTAACAGCTTACAGAGGTATGATAGGGAGCCTTCTATATCTAATAGCTAGTAGACTAGATCTAATGTTTGCAACCTGTTTGTGTGCTAGATTTCAAGCGGATCCAATGGAATCACATCTTGCTGCTGTAATTAGAATCTTTAGATACCTTAAGGGTACTACAGGTTTGGGTCTTTGGTATCCCAAAGACTCAAGCTTTGATTTAATTGGATACTGAAGGGTTTAAACAAAATTTACACAAACGTTTAGCGCAACAGAACAATAAAACCGTTTAAACCATCCCGAACCGTCTCGTATAAACATAAAACATAATTAACCATAAGGTATTTAGAAATTGTATCAGATTGACCCATTTCAATGAGATTAACACACAGAAAAGCTTTAGGTGATCCACACATGCTTCACTGTTGAACCTCGACGCTAGATGTCACAACGATACGATTGGAAAAACAAACCCGAGTGTGGGTGGTAAACTTCGGCAGAGAGAGAGAGAGAGCGCGCAAAGGGGGCCGATTTTTTCTTCTAAAAACCTCTCTAGGGTTTAACCCTTAAACCTCTATTTATAACCCCTTTATAATTATCTATAGGTTATAGATAATTACTAATATTAACCAAATAAATAATTCTAATAATTATCTACTAGTTCATTAACATTTATCTATAAAGGAAAAATTATAAATATTTTCTAATAACATTTATAAATATACTATAAATTATATCTTTTCTTAATATCAAATATTACTAATTGGTCTCTCGACTTTCGATCGACATAATCATCAGTTAAGTTTGAAATGGTTCGGTTGTGCACGTGTGTGTGACCCTATAGTGACCTATGACACTGGATATGAATATAATTGATATCGAGAACACAAAACCTTTCAGTCTCCCACTTGTGCAAGATAACAATTTATATTCATTGGCCCAAGGAGGTCCCTAGCCAGACACTTAGGATAACTAGATCATAAGCGCTCTTATATTCCGAGCGATATTCTCACAAAACGAACATTCTAAGGAGAATACTAGGCTCAGTCCTTTCGCAATGCGATATTTAAATTAAGCATGGGGCATGTAGCAAAATTAGTGTTGCCATACTTAGATTTTGTTTCTCGACCTTATGATTTCGATTGATCTTCAACCGACACAACTTGAACACATCACAACTTATCCGAGCGTGGCCAGGCGTTTATATCAGTTTCAATCGTCGAGGTGCCCTGAAATATCTCTTTCTAATTAAAGAAAGGTGCAAATCCCATTTTGACTACTTTCACCCAGAGTCATATCTCCCACTCTGTAAGGGTCACCACGTCTACGGATCGGATCAAGGCGCGACGTCGTCCAACGAGTGCGGAATCCTCGTTAGACGCTTAACAAATCGATCACCTGCGGAACACGGAGCCGAACACGATGCTAGCCGGTAGAACTACCGACCCCACACGATGTATTGCTCCAAAAACTCTCTGAAATCGTTTCTAGCTCGTACGTGCACTTAAACAAGCTCCAAAAATCTGTTTCTCTGAAAAATTCCTTTACCTCAGCTCTCAAAATCGTCTGCAGTCAGATTCTCTAAGCTTCGTATGCTCTGTTTGCTCTCAAGTTCGACAGAACTTTTGAGCCTTCAAAGATGTTGAATTCATAATGATAAGTTCATTATATAGCCCATAAGTTCGTGCATGACGCTCCTCCATGAACTTAGCCTCCTTAAGTTCGTGACCTCCTTAAGAACTTTTTCGCATAAGTTCTTGAGCCTATGCCTTAAGAACTTATTCCCATAAGTTCTTGAGTCTCATGAACTTATTCCCATAAGTTCATAGCTTCATGAACTTATCACCATAAGCTCTTATCATGCAATCATGAACTTATCAAGCCATTGCATTAACAAGACCTTTTCTATTGCAATACACTATCAATAACAAAACTAGATTGTTGTCGTCACACCGGATGTACCAACAGGCTCCCCCTTGACGATATCTTCTAGTTGTTGTTCATCGATCACAACAGACCATCAATAACTAGACTAGACTACTGTCGTCTCTGCGGGTGTACCAACAGACTCCCCCTTGACGATAGCTTCTAGCTGTTATTCATTGATCTTCAATTTTAGGCCTGTTCAGATTGCTTCTTGTAAATAGACCCAGATTAACGCAACCTCTAACCATTCTCTGGTGTTTTCTGCCTTCCAAACTCTAACATTCATGAAAGAAAATCGGCTGCTCGTGAAGCTTCTGCAGATCACCCTATGAGAGGTTCACAAGATGCAATGGGTTATAACCTTATCATCTTCATCCTCCATTACACCTTCAGCTGTTTCATTGTCAACAATCCACCACATCATGTTTCTCAGAACATCCTGTGGCATTGTCCTCAATGAAACTTTCTTCAAGCATCTAAGCGGTTTGTAGACTAACTTAGTCCATGTCCTGCCAGTCAGAGGATTTATTCTTATTTGAACCACTTCTCTTCTACCAACTATTGGATTAACTTTTCAAATCTTCCAGATCGACCCTCTTATATGATAGTTTTTGCAAACACCTTAGCATAAGAATCGTCTCGAAAATTTTTAAGGTCCTTCCAAACTAAATCAATCACTTCACACTTTAGAATCTGATTCATCATTTAGTGCAGATCGCAACACATCTAGATCTATCACTTCTGATCTTCATTCATAACTTCTTCATCAAGTGACTTCCAATCAGGTATATCGTTAGGAGTAAACGCTCATTCCTCCTTGTCATCTTTGAAGTCGAAACTCATTTCTTCTTCATCCAACCCTGACAAGGTTCTCGATCATATCTTCATTAGTTGCTTCTGACGCCTATGAAGCCTTGGCTTTTCCCTTGTTAGCGGCTGATGATCCAGACTCCCCCTGAGGATCAGAATGTTGCTTTGAAAAATTTGCCATCTCTACAGTCTTTCACTGTCTCTTTGTGCACTCGAGTCATCTCCTTCGTCATCTCTACAATTCTCCCCCCGAGGTGGACGATATTTCAACAATTTTTCTAGTATAGCCTCTAGATTTTCAATCTGCTGCTGCTGATCAGCCACTTTTTGATCCAACTGGGCATTATGATGATGAAGTTATAGAATCGCCGTTGTTAGCTGAAGAATCAGTACAGCTTGTTCGTGGTCTGCAATTATAAGCTTAACCACCAAATCTAACGTTGTTTAGACTTAATCAATCACATGAAACAGGTACTAATATGTTAGCCGGACATAAAAATCGCCTATTCAACGATAAAAAAACTGTAATGAAAATCTCCTTACTTACTTTCTTTAACGGTTTAGAAAGTAAACCAAAATCACTAGAATTAAGCTCGAGATAGACAGTTGTTATCTTCTTTAAACAGTCACAAAATCGTAAGTCTTGAAAAACTTTGAACAATTTTCAACTTTTTCAACTTATCACGGAACTCTTCACTTTGAGTAACTGATTATCATGCAAATTTTGTTTTTCCAACTAGAATGCATCCTAGTAACCGACCTCGCTCCTATTTATTAAAGATAAAATGAACAAAACTAAACTAAAATAAAATAAGTACATAAACCAAATCTTTTTGGGAGCGTGTCATAGAAGGTTCAATCAGATAGCTTTGCCAACGTAGTTTTGGTGTTGCACTTTCACACTTTGGAATTTTTTATTCCTTTGATTGTTTGTGGTAACATACACACCATGTCAATTGTTGGTATGTTTGTCCACTTAAACACTCAACACTTAGAATTTTACTTTGGCCTTTTTATTTATCAAGAAACTACCTTACACGTCCCACACTTAGACATACTTCTATGATCAAGACAAACATATAGTGATTATGAATTTTCGGTATTTGCAAATCATCTTTAAAAGGCAAACATCGGACACAGAACTGTATTTACATACAACAGAGTGAATTAGTTTGTCTTAGGGTAGAGCATACTTCTTTTATTTAAGAAGACAGAAGTGACAGGTCTGTACTTACGTACAACAAAGCGACATATTTTGCTAGTTTAAGTCAAAATCGCGGTCACAGGTCTGTACTTACGTACAACAAAGCGACATGTTTTGACTTTCTTTACGTTTCAAAACTTGCTCTTTTATGTAAGATGTATTTTGATGAAGCCATACATCCCCCAGGTTGATTTACATACCTCATTAATAATTATTGTATGTGTGCCTCTAACACAGAAATTAAGACCTTTTGGTCATACGTCTTAGTTAGTTACCCATATGACAATTTCTTGATTGTTTTATTAGCTTTTAGGAAAACCTTCATGTTTTATGCCTACCAACATATCAGAACATGAAGATGTATATCACTTAGAATTTATGGTGCATTATGTGTGAAAGTTTAACACTTAGAGTTTGTTAGAGTGTGCTAAATTTGTCACTTTGAACCTTAGACTCTAAGACTTCTCTCTTGTTTTCAATATTCTTTTTTTTTAAATTTTTATGGTTATCTCTCTTTTTCTTTTGTTTTTCCCTTTTAAGTACAGTAACTAATAAGCTAAACTAATAAGTAAAAAAAATTATTGAAATCAGGTTGCTCTTGATTTCACATCCCATTTAGTTGGACTAACTTCTTTTGTGAACAGATCTGCAAAGTTGTCTCTTACCAACTTGGTTATGCCAACTAACAGACTTTACCCTTTTCCCGTAAAAATTCTTAACTTGGTCTAACGACCCAATCAGCATTCCTGCAATTTCATCCTTTGTACCCCCTGTCCTGTGTATAGAGCCACCACTATCCGTATAACCAATTGTTGTTAGGACCTGTAGTTAACTCCTGCACATTAACCAAGACAAGTTAGTTATCACGGGGAACCCAAGCCATGACTGACTTGGTAATACCATCCTTATCCACAAACTTTAACTCTTTCAAATACCCATCTCTCCTTTCAGGTGACTTGGGTTTTTGATCAAGAACCTGTTGTGGAGGTGAGTGATCAACATCCACTATCGACCTTTGGGTTAGTCTTTGCGGTTCAGCCCTTGAATAATTTATGTTGTAGTACATCTTAGTTTGATAATTATGGTCTCTACCTAGTGTATTATGTCTATTAGGAGAGTTGGACCTAACTAGAGTGTGACTTCTCTTACGTGTATTATTCCTAATGATGGATTGGGGGCCAGACAGTGATTGACTAGGGAATCTATTCGTTGAATTATTCTTAAGTCCTTCAATATGTCTGAGAGACACCGGTAGTTGTCGACTACCTAGACGTGACATCACACTTGAGTTCTTCTCTGAAATTTGAGAACTACTCCAGCTCGTATCACTAGGCATTGTTTTTAATGTTTGCTGTTCTTGTTTCCTTATGTTTAGTGAAGACTCTGGCTTCTTGTAGGGACAACCGGAAGCAACATGTCCTTTCTCATGACACTTAAAGCAAGACATCTTGTCAATAGATTTCTTATAGGCACTCTTTGACCTAGGTGTCTCATTAATGTCTTGATTATCTGTATCAACTTTATTCAACTTCTCTCATTTCTTATCCCTTTCAGTTCCAGCTTTATCTAGTTTTGGCACACTACTAGATGGCACAAATTGTATAGATTTCTTTACTTGAGGAGTAGCTGATGATACTTTAGTAGAGTCAGTGACCTTGACTTCCTCTGATTTAACCGTTTCATTGGTCTCATCCTGAGAAGTAGGTATATAGTCGCTATTTGCCTCAGCAACCTTAACCCTAGACTCAGCTGATTCCATATCTTTAAGAGTGATCTCTTTTGTCGGTGACTCTACATGCTCATAAATTAGTTCATTCCTGACACTTTGTTCAATAAATTTGTTATTCAGAAGTATTATATCTTGAGCATCATTTCTCAGTTTGGCCTAAAGATCTTCCTTAATGTCTAAAAAATTAGCATTATCTGATTTTAACGATTGAATTTGAGCAGTCATAGATGAATGTGTTTCTAGTACTAAATTCAATTTATCATTCAAAGTAATACATAAAACACATAAATCATGAAAAGTAGAAAACTTCAGAGTTACCTTTTTCCGATCAGATTCGATGTTGGCCATCTGAGCTGCAAACTCCAAAGTAGTCAGCGCCTCAGTAATTTCCAGCACCAAAGGATCTGAATCAGACTGCTGGGTATCCTCTTTATTTTCCTCTTCTGCTCCCATATCCGATTCTGTCACTTCGACCATGAAATCCCTAGTGTTCATCTCTGGATGTGTATTCCAATCATATGTGCCATCTAACTGTTTGTTAGATGCCACATTAGTTAGTAATCCAACCACTGAATCCTGATTCCCTGATCTCTGATATACTAAACTGGTTGAATATTGACGTCCCGAGATCTGATGATTATCCATCTTGGGTCTTTGACACTCTCTCGCAAAGTGTCCCAACCCCTGACAGTTATAACACCTAACTTTTGTTAGTGCACCCTGTGTGACGATAGCAATCTAAGTATAGATAGTCTTTTGTAATAGATCAGGCTTTGCAAATACAAGTTATATATGTTTGATCTTGTTTGGGTTTGATGTTTAGTTATGTTAAAAGATAAGTTCAAACATAAGTTCAAAGATCAGTATAAAGATAAGTTCAAGAACAAGTTCAAAGATAAGTTCAAGAATAAGTTCAAGGCTATGGTTTGAACTTAGTGGAGCTAAGTTCGAAGTAGTAGTGGACAAGTTCGTGGGCTTGGGCCTAAACGAACTTGTCTAAGCTAAATTCGAACTTAACCTCTATAATTAAGACTTAATCCGTTTGATTAAAGGACTTTTGCAGAAATTAGCGTTCAGAGGTCGTATAGCGCACGTACGAACTTGAGTGATTTCAGAGAGTCGTTTCGGAGAAATACACGTGTCGGGTCGTTCGTTGTAACATCTATCATAGTGTTCGTCTCCAGGTTTCCATGTGTGTGATCGATCCGTTAAACCCCTAACGAGGATTCCACACTCTTTGGAAGGTGTCGCGTCAAGATCAGATCCGTAGGTAGGTGACCTTACAAGTGGTATCAGTTCCATAAAGAGTGTTCTTCGTGTTCATACGAATATTCTTGGTTTCTTGACGTTCTTACCGGAAAAATCACGTTTTCTTAGTTTTTCTGAGTTCTACAAGCAAGGTAACGGGGAAAAATTCACATTAATTCAATTTTTTCAGTCGAAATCCGTGTTTTTAGTCATAAAAATACTGGTTTAATCTGAAATATTGAAAAATTCGAAATTTTGGCCGTTTCTCGACTTGCGGCGCTCGAACTTACGGGGGTATTAGGGTTCTTCGAGCTTGTCAGAATACGGTCCTCTCGAAGTTATTTTAGGGCTGCATTCGAAGTTAACTGGGTTTCGAAGTTGTCAGAGTCGAACTTGTAAGATTCGAAGTTGTCAGAATTCGAACTTGACAGATTCGAAGGTGTTAGAAAATTAGTGTTTCTTCGAACTTGCCTAAAGTTCGAACTTGTCAGAGTTTCTAGGGTTTTCTCGAACTTACACTTATTCGAACTTGTAGAGTTCGAACTTAAGCAAATTCGAATTTAATTTACAAACAAATTTAAATTTAAATTATTCGAACTTGCATAAGTTCGAAGATTTTATTTTAAATTAAATTGTTTAAGTTCAAAAACAAAAAGTTTAGAAAGAATGTCGAGTTTGTAAAAATTCCTAGAAATGGACCATGAAGTCGGCAAAGCAAATTCTCCGCCAAAGTTGATGAAACTGGAAGATTACTATTGGTGGAAGGATACGTTTGCTGCTCTTGCTCGCTTTAAGGACATGCGTCTGGGGATATGCATCGATGAGGGATATATTCCTCCTACGCAAGAGCTTGAAGGCCGACAAAGAGTCTTAACTTATCAGAACATGAAAGATGATGACAAGAAACTTTAAGAGGCCGAGAACTGAGCTTTCTCAATTATACGAATGGCATTACCTCAGGAAATACTTCACACATTGAGGAATCATAGGACTTCTAAAGAGCTATGGGATGCTCTAGAGAAGAGGTGTGAGGGAAATCCAAGAGTTCGCAAGGGGAGAACTGAAATGCTGAAGCAGCACTTTGCTATCTTCAAGGCGCTGAAGAATGAGACGCTAGATGAGACAATCACTAGATTCTATCATCTGTTAATTGAACTTGAAAATCACAGTGTCGAGTATCAAGAGACCAAGAAGATAGAAAAACTTTTAGATGCTTTACCGGCGAAGTGGGAGATGTACACAGCGTTTATAAAGCATGATGAAGAGAAGTTTGATACTCTTACTCTTGAAGGGGTGATTGGAACGCTGAGGGCATACAACTTCAACTTACATAAGAAAGAATGGGAGTTTGAACAGGTTCAAGATCCAGAATTGTATTTGGAAAATCAAAACTGTCAATTGCTAGTGAACTGAAGCCAGGGGCCACAACATTCTTCTCGGGAGAAGAATCAATTCTAGTTGAGACAGAGGAGTCTAGTAGCAGGGCGTTCTTAGGGTTTTCCAAACCAGAAGAAAAACCAAATCGTTTTCCGTCTATGTCTCAAGGATATACAAAGATGCCGATGAGCGTAAAATTAGCTGAAGATCATTTAAATCTTCTAGCTTCATTTGTTACAGCATACGACAATTGCGTTCAAGGGAAAATAAACGATCCAGCGTTGTGGGAAGAAGACTACGATCAGGTAGATCCTGACGACTTGGAAGTAAATGGAAATCTCTACAATGGCGCAACTGGACATGGTGGCTCAAAGGTTTCAAGAGGTTCATGAAGAGTACAGGCAAGCAATCATTGAACGTAGAGTAAACAACAAGGGTGGTTTTTTTTTTCGACAAATCTAATGTACAGTGGCTTACTTGCAAAGATTGTGACACTTTGCAAGAGAGTCAAAGACCAAAAGTCAGGAGAGACACTATCAGAATCGAACCAAGGGAGATATCGATTTAGGTGTTTCTATGAATCAAGCGCCATCGCTGTCTGTTAACCAATTGTGTCATCAAACACAGACAGCTTGCCCGGAACTTGTCGATTGGAAGATACTCATCCCAAAGTGACTATGCTAGAGCCTTATGGCAGAAGAAGTAATGAGATTGGGTGATGACAAAGCTAAAAAAGTCGCACGATGGACACCAAGCAGACAGTACAACGTCCTTTGTGTGGAAACAGTCCTGAGGAGGCAGTCCATTCTAGAGTTTCGCTACTTCAAAGGCTAACTGGAATCGGACCAAGAAAAAGGTAACTCTAAATTTTCTCATTCCATGATTATGTGTTTTAGTGCGCTTTAAATGTTAGGTGTAAATTATATCGTAGAAACACTAAACATACTTAACTGCTCAGATGTCCAATCGTTTTAAAATCGATTACGCTAGTCTCTAGATATTAGGAAGATCTAAGCAACTAAGCAATGTGAAAAGCAGATGCTCTGGATGTCATAGTTCTAAATAGACAAGTGAAAAGTGAAAACTTGTGTCAGGATAGAACTCAGTAACGAGCATGTTGAAGCTTTAACCAAAGAACTCACTCTTAAAAGAGTAGAGCTAGCCGAATCTAGGGTTTACTGTATGAGTGCAAATAGCAGCTTGAGAAAATTTAGGAACTCGTCTTTAAACCTAGGAAAGATCTTAGAAGCTCAACGGCAGTTCTAAGAATGCCAGTAGCCTAGGTTCATCAAGAAGTCCCCCCACCGTTCAACAATAACTACGTGCCTCAAACCTCAGGATCTTAAAACCACTGACACCGTGAATCAGGAGGTAGCACAGTAATTGGTCTGGAAAGGATATTGAAACTAACGGTTTCACACCACACTCAGAGATTAAGGAAGAAGTCACTTCGTGGCCAGTCTTCTGTGACACTCTATACTAGGAGAGCAAGTAAACATGTATTGATTAATCAGCGTAAGAGGAATGATCCACGTAGTTTGAATCATAACGAAGAATGACTCTCGTGAGACAACCTATAAATCAAGTGGGTACTTCAAAGAAGTGCTTGTAAGAAGTCCTGCTTTAGCTAGTTCATGGAAAGGACAATGGTGCGTCTAGGGTCCTTCTAAGAAAGGGGACTCTACACCCTAGAACCAGAGTCTAGACCCTACTGTAGGGAAGCCAGAACAACCAAGACCAATCTACTAGTATTGCTAGCACAAGTGGTTCTTAACATACTGAGAAGAATGTGCATGCACACCTAGGAACGGATAAGAAATACCGGTGTCGTCAGAACAACAAGAAGTGATTAGGACTAATCTTCAAATAGAGTTCCTCGTCCAGTCTAGGTCCGGACCACACAAGGATATTAGGAGTAAAACACCTAGAAGGACTTAACACTCCAGTTAGGTCTCATACTCCTCAAGACATCAGACACCAGGTAGAGCCAGGGATATCAGATGAAATGCATATAATAGAAACTTCTTAAGGCTCAACCGCAAATGACAGCCCAAAAGGCCAAGAGTGATTCTTAAAATCACTCAGCCACCACAAGATGTTCTTATCTCAAAAACCCAAGACCCCTGAATGGACATGGGTATTGAAGGAGGTTCACGTATGTGGATGAGAATGGTATTTACCAAGTCAGTAATGGCTTGGGTTTCCCGTGATAGTACATTGTTTTGTCCTGTGCAGGAAGTCTACACTATAGGTCTTACACAACAATGGTTCGTCGACAGTGGTTTCTCTCGTCACATGACTGGGGAAAGGAGTCTTATTACAGACTTCAAGGGAGGGAACAAGGGATTTGTATTATTCGTTGGGAACAAGGGAGGTCATATCACTGGAACATGAGTGGTTACTAATAGGACAATCACGGTGAATCAAGTTTACCATGTTGATAAACTTGATCACAATCTCATTAGTGTATCTCAGATCTGTGATAAGAAGAATTCAGTGATTTTTACTGAATATGAGGCGTTAGTGATGAAGCCAGGATTCAAAATACCTGAAGAGTGGATCATGATTAGAGCCCCATTGGAGAATGATATGTACATGATGGACATGAACATATCAGACTCATTGAAGGGAACAATCTGTCTACTATCTAAAGCTTCAGAGTCCGAATCTATCTTATGGCACAGACGCATGGCACACTTGCACCTAAGGAAAATGAACTACATGACTAAACATGGTCTGGTGCAAGGTGTTACGCTGAAGAGTTTTCAGTTCGATGACAAGTGTGTCCCATGCAAGCATGGAAAACAACATAAGAAGTCACACAAGTCAAAGACTCAGAACTCGATCACTTCCACCTTCGATTTGCTGCATATGGATCTCTTCGGTCCAATCAACAAAA
Source organism: Centrapalus pauciflorus (assembly GCA_020465985.1). NCBI lineage: Eukaryota > Viridiplantae > Streptophyta > Magnoliopsida > Asterales > Asteraceae > Centrapalus > Centrapalus pauciflorus. Next base: position 285,037 of record JAANYP010001348.1, read on the forward strand.
GGAGCATAGGTAGTAGTTGCTATTGTTTAGTTATTACTGATGATTACTCAGGTTTCTCTTGGGTTTTCTTTTTAGGTACAAAAGACTAAACAACTGGAAAGCTGATTGGGTTCTTAGACCAAGACGAGAATTCATACGGGACAAGGGTAAAACGTATCAGGAGTGATAACGGAACTGAATTTAAGAATGTTGTAATTGGTGTATATTGTCTATCTAAAGGCATAGTGCATCAATTTAGTGCACCTTATGAGCCACAACAAAATGGGGTGGCAAAACATAAGAACAGGACTTTGATTGAGGCAGCAAGGACCATGCTCTCGGATTCAAAGCTTCCTACCATGTTTTGGGGGGAGGCCGTGAATATCGCGTGTCATGTTTTTAACCGGGTCCTTACTATCAAATCACTGAACAAAACCTGTTATGATGTTTTGAATAAAAGACCACCAAATTTAACTGGCTTTGAACCGTTTGGGGTACCATGTACTTTACTGAAAACAAAACATCAACCTAAGTTTGGTGAAAAGCCTGACGAAGGATACTTCTTAAGTTATGTTCCTAATTCACCAAACAAAAGGGTTTTCAACAAAACAAATGGTACGGTTGAGATTGTGTTTAACATTGACGTTACAAGTTATTCACATGAACCCCAAACTGGTCCTGAATGGTTATATGATTATGACACTTTATTTGAATCATTTAGCACTCCGTTTAGTGGAAATACAGGTACAGTGGAAATGTCTTCTCATCATTAAACCTTAATGACGAGTACCGAGGTTTTCCAAATTCATGCATTCCATCAACATCTGAGCCTGCAACGACAGAAGACGGGTCTCCAATAGAGAATGAACCTGAATTACCTACAAATGAGAATCAGACAAATAACTCTAACTCCGAGGACAGTGATCATGAGGAAGAGAATATACCATCTGAAGTGATACCCCCGTTAGGTGAAATAGGATCAAACTTAGGAGATAATCTTCAGGTAGATGAGATTGAGACATCGAGGATAAACAAGGATCATCCAATTGAGAGTATCTTAGGAAATCCACCTACTCGTGTGAGAACTCGGAGTAGTGTGAATAATAACACGGTGCTGTTATCGATGATCAATGAATCTGACGCGTTTCACACGTGTTTATACTGGTGTTTTATCTAACAAGTAGAGCCAAAGTATGTGCAAATGGCACTGAAAGACAATTCTTGGGTTGAAGACATGCAAGAAGAACTGTCACAGTTTAGAAAGCTTGAAGTATGGGAGTTAGTGCCGTTACCTCGAGGAGAAGTTGCAATAGGGACCAAATGGGTCTTTAAGTGCAAAAGGGATGATCGGGGTATAGTTAATCGCAACAAGGCAAGACTCGTAGTCAAAGGGTTCAACTAGGAAGAGGGAATTTATTAAAACAAAATGTTTGCACCAGTGGCAAGGCTCGAGGCAATTCGTTTGTTTTTGGCTTTCGCGTCCTTCAAAGGATTTAAGGTATTCTTAGGCACAAAAAGGCCTCAGTCAAACCTGCTCTACATCTTAGGGGGAGATTTTTAATCAAACCTGTTTGATGCACTTGAAGGTATAATTTAAGTCCTGTTCATGCCTTATTGAAACCTGAAAAGTGATTTGCAATATAAGCAAAGTTGTTTACCCAGTTGCATTCTTTGCAACAAAGGCAGATTGTCCAAGTTGTTCTGTCTGCTGAACAGGCTGCACATGAACTGTCTACGCTGCTCTGTTCTATTAAGCAGGTTGGACAGATTGTAAGTATTCTGTTCTTTGGGAACAGAACCTGTTCTTTGTGAACAGGCCAAACACTTCATGGAATATGTTTCCAAGTCCTCATGTATTGTTTTTGGCTACAAGATCAGTTTACAAGTCGAAGACAAAGTGGAAAAGAGAAACTGCCAAAGCTGCCTACGCTGTTCTGTTACATGAAGACAAAGAGGATATTCGAAATGGGTGACATACCATTTCTTATATTAAAAATGCCCTTCAAAATAAGAAAGATGTAAAGTTGACGTTCCTCTTTTGGTTAAAGGCTTAGGCAACAGAGACAAAAAGGAAAAGACAAAGATTCTGCCACATGAAGACAAGTCTGCTTTTTCAGAATGTGCAGAAAAGTTGTTTTGTCTTTTTGGAAAGACATCTCACTATCTCATCGTCCAATGAAGAAGCTTCACTGAGATTCTCAGTGAGAGTATAAAAGGTAGCTTCTAAGGATTGTGAGATAACCAAGAGTGAGAAATCAGATCGTGCATTAAAGTGTGTTTTTCCATGCATGCAAGTCTGTTTGAATAAAACAGTAACGTGTGTCAAAGCTGTTATTATTCAAGTTGTCATCTGTGTCTTGTAAAATCACTGAGTTCATTTAAGTGAGTGTATTCATTGTATCTAGTGTGAGTGTGTCTTAGATTAGTTGAATATCTGTTGTATCTGTCATCTCAGCTTGAACCTTTTCATAGTCAAGCTTGTTTGTAATTAACACTTGTTAATAGTATACACAAACATTGAGAAAAGAGTGTTGAATTTTAAATAGCTGTATTCATCCCCCCCTCTACAGCTTAGAACAATACTCTAGGGAAACCTTTTGGGACCTACAGGTATATCGACTCGATGTCAAGAATGCATTCTTGTACGCCAAGGTGAAGGAATTGGTGTATGTCGAACAACCGCCAGGGTTTACTGATCCAAAATATCCCGATAGAGTATATCGACTTGATAAGACTTTGTATGGATTACATCAAGCACCTAGGGCTTGTATGAGACACTGTCAACTCATCTTTTGGACAATGGGTTTGAGAGAGGGAGAATTGATAGTACACTATTCGTGAAATAAAAAGGCGAAGATTTTATTTTAGTACAAGTGTATGTGGACGACATCATTTTCGGTTCGTCAAACGAGCAGATGTGCAAAGACTTTGAAAAGGTTATGAAGTCGAAGTTTGAGATGAGTGCCATGGGAGAGCTGAACTTCTTTCTTGGTTTGCAAGTTGAACAAAGGAAAGAAGAAATGTTCATTCATCAGACGAAGTATGTCTACGACATTTTGGAGCGCTTTGGGATGGAAGGAACAAAGATGACCGCACACTTTAGTACTCCGATTCAAGTGAATCACAATCTCGGACCGGGTACAGATAGTGATACTGATGTGGATCCGACTTTATATCGGGCCATGATCGGGTCACTTATGTATTAAACTGCTTCTAGACCTGGCATTATGTTTGTTGTGTGTATTTGTGCTAGGTTTCAAGCAAATCCAAACGAGATGCAAATGAAAGCCGTGTAGCAAATTCTAAGATATCTGAAGTCGAAACCGAAGCTGGGACTTTGGTATCATGCTGATGAAGATCTGGAAAGGGAGGCATACACGGACTCTAACTATGGTGGATGTAGCTTGAACCGGAAATCAACAACTGGAGGTTGTCAGTTCCTTGGAGGGAGGCTCATATCCTGGCAATGCAAGAAACAAACTTCGGTAGTCGTATCAACGTGCGAGGCCGAGTATGTAGCTGCTGGTAGTTACTGTTCACAGGTTCTGTGGATCCAACAACAATTGCGGGATTACGGTTTGACTTATACTCACACTCCCATTAGGATAGACAATAAAATCAACAATTGCTATAACAAATAATCCAGTTAAACACAGTAATACAAAGCACATAGACATAAGACATCATTTTATATGTGATTGTGCTGAAAAGAATTTGATAAAACTGGTAAAAGTTGCAACAGAAGACAATAATGAAGATTTATTCACAAAAGCATTTGATAAGTGACGTTTTGAATTGTTAGTTCAAATAAATGGCATGCGTAATCCAGAGTAACTTGACCTTAGTAGATTTTCTTTTTATAGTAAGTTATTAGTCTAGTTTATCATGAAAAACACAAAAAAAGAGAATATCAAAAAATGAGTTAAGTCTTAGAATCATAGGTTCAAAGTGACGAAATGTAGTACCGTCTAAACAAACTCTAAGTGTTGAGCTTTCACACATAATGCACCATAAAATCTAAGTGATATACATATTCTTGTTTGATGTGTTGGTAGGCATAATACATGAAGGAAATCCTAACAGCTAATAAAATAATCAAGAAAATGTCAAATGTGTAACTAACTTAGATGTATGATCAAAAGGTCTTAATTTCTATGTTAGAGACATACAGATAATGATTATAAATGAGGTATGCAAATTTATCTGGGGGATGTATAGCAACATCAAAATACATCTTAAACAAAGAAAGAAAAAGTTTTGAAAATAAAGGAAGTCAATACAAGTCGCTTTGTTGTACGTGAATACAGACCTGTCACCGCTGTTTTGACTTAAGCTAGCAAGATAAGTCACTTTGTTGTAAGTGAGTACAGACCTGTCACTGCTATCTTGCTAACATTAGAGGAACTCTAAGACAAACTAAGACACTCTGTTGTATGTAAATACAGATGTCTGTCCGACGTTTGCCTCTTAAAGAAAATCTGCAATACCAAAAAGTTATAATCATTGTGTGTCTACCTTGATCATAGAAGTATCTCTATGTATGGGACACGTAAGGTAGTTTCTTGATAAATAAAAGGGCCAAAGGAATTTCCACAGTGTTGAATGTTTAAAGAGAAAAACATACCTACAATCGACTTGGAATGTATATCACGACAAACAATCGAAGGAATTAAAAATTCTTAAGTGTGAAAGTGAAATTCTGAAAGTGCGTATTGACACCGCTATCTGATTGAACCTTCTTTGACTATCTCTCAAAAATTTTCTTTTAGTATAAATTTTATCTTTTAGTTAGTATAATTCAATTTAATTTTATTTTTAGTTTATCTTATTTTATTTTATTTTATGTTATTTTATTTAAACTTTTAATAAATAGGAAAAGGTCAAAGTTACTAGGATGCATTTTTAGTTGGAGAAACAAAATTGCGTGATAATCTGTTGCTTAGTGTGAATGTATTGCAAAGTTGAAAAAATTCCGTTAAGTGAAAAAGTTGAAAAAGTTTGATTTTATTCAAGAATTTTCAAAATTTTCAATCAAGTTCGAACATCAAACAAGTTCGAAGATACATCCGAACTTGTTGCAAGTTCGAACTTGACCTAAGTTCGAAGGTGGTTGGATATAAATAGGTCAACATTGCATCATTCAATACACTTACCTTCGAACTTGTCCAGCGATCTCGAACATATTCCCGATATTGACAATTTTTCGAATTTGTCCCTGTTTCTCGAAGTTTCCTACTGTTACTCGAACATACCCACACACTTAGGTACTCTGAACAATCTAATACTAAGTAAGTGTTAGTTTATGACATTTTTGTGGCTAAAATTGACTATTTTTGAGTTTTGTGTCATTTAAAACTAGGTGACTTAAATCACATGTTTTAAAAACAAAACCTTAAAGTTAATGACATATAATCTTGATTAGAACCCACTAGGACTAGAGTTTACTGTTAATTGAGTCAAATAATGTTAAAATCATGGTTTTGAAGTTAAATATGGCCGACTTCGAACTTGTTATTCAGATTCGAACTTGTCAGGCCTTCGAACTTGTTAAAATATCTATAAGTTCGAAGTCAGACATGTTCGAATAAGTTTCTCGAACTTAAGTAAGTTCGAAGGTCAAAAGACTGTTCGAACTTAATCAAGGTCGAATGTGTTACAGTCTCGAATTTAAGTAAGTTCGAAGATGATAAATTCGAACTTAATCAAGTTCGAATTTATACAAGTTCGAATAACTTATATCAGTTAAAATTAAATTCTAACATTTTAATTGTAATTTGTGTGCAGATATGGGAGACCGTGCTTTCTTTAATAAGCATAATATGGTGATGGCTGTCAACCTCCAGCTACCAGAGGCTCAGCCGTATTGGCAAATGATAGAGTTCTTATCACAATCACGAGTGGCGTATGCTCTAACTCACAATCACTCAATCACGCTTAAGTACGTTCAGCAATTTTGGCAGCATTGCAAGTTGACTGCACTGTGACACCTACAGTTTTGCGTACAAGAGTAAGTGGTCGTCCGATAGCTTTTCCTGCTGATCATCTACGTCAAATTTTGCAACTGGGGACAGTTGATCAAGAAACTTGCCCTATTGACTTCCCGATGCCCATAAGACAATTCCTCCAAATGGGCTATGCACAAGATATAACCAAAGCTTCCTACGTGAAGAGCGGCCTCATTGGACAGTGGAGATATCTGGTCCATGTGATCATGGTGTGTTTTGCACCTAAGAAGGCGGGTTTCGACCCAATGGTGTCCAAGTTGCAATCAGCATTGATCTCACTTATCTACAACAAAGCATTCAGCTTCTCAGAAATGTTCTTCGGGGAGTTTGTCCATCAAATTACTGCTCCCACCCGAGAAAGATTTCTCATGTATCCCCGCTTGATCATGATGATTATCTGCCACTTCCTGCCAGACTTACCTACGCTGCCAGAGCAAACTGGCGTAGCAATCATTGACAAGAGAATATCCAACGGTAATGCCATTTTAATTGACGACAGAGCTCAATTCTCAGCCTCATAATCTTCATGTCGTCATCTTTCATATTTTGATAGGACAAAACTTTTAATATGCCCTCGAGCTCTTGTGTTGGGAACATAAACTCCGTCTATGCATATCCACATATGCCTATCGTTGAATCTCGTGAAGTCTACAAATATATCCTTCCACCAGTAATAATCTTCTATCTTAATCAGCTTGGGTGGTGAATTGGATTTGCCTACTTCATGGTCCATTTCCAAGAACTTATGCAAACTTGACATTCTTGCAAAACATTTTGTTCACGAACTTAACTTAATTTTTTTTAAAGAAAAATTGAAATAAATCTTATGGACATAATTAAGTTCGTATAAATTTTAAGTTCAAAATTGTTTTATAATTTAAATTCGTTGTAAAGTTAAATTTGAGATCAACTAAGTTCGAAGAACCCAATTTCGTAAAACCCTAGATCATGTTTGTGGATGGTTATGTTCGTGATTCTGACATGTTCGAACTCAGTCAAATTCGTGAAACCCTAATCAGTTAACTTCGAATCTCTGACAAGTTCGAGAATCTGACAAATACGAATCTTTGACAAGTTCATGGTACAATCAAATTCGAAGCTCTGACAAGTTCGTGGAGGAGAGTGTTTGACAAGTTCGAGGAACCCTAAAACACTCCTTAAGTTAGAGCACCGCAAGTTCATGAAACGGCAAAAAATTTGACTTTTTCAAAATTTAAAATTAAATCAATGTTTTTAAGTTTAAAAACAATGATTTCGACTGAACAATTGAACTAAGATGAATATTTGCTGATAAAATTGCTCGAAAACTCTGAAAACTTCGAAAATCACGTGATTAATCCCGAAGAACGCCAAGAAACCCTATGAATGTTCAACCAAAGGTGACAAACACGAAGAACATTCACGATTGTCTCAGATACCACTTCTAAGGTAACCACATCTACGGATCAGATCAAGGCGAGACGTCGTCCAACGACTGCTGAATCCTCATTAGACGCTTAACGGATCGATCATGCGCGGAACACAGAGCTGAACACGATGCCAACCGATAGAACAACCGACCCCACACGATGCATTGCTCCGAAAACTATCTGAAATTGTTTCTAGCTCATACGTGCACTCAAACAAGCTTCGAAAATCTATTTCTTCAAAAAATTCCTATACCTCAGCTCTTAAAATCGTCTGCAGTCAGATTCTCTGAGCTTCGGATGCTCTGTTTTCTCTCAAGTTCGACCGAACTTCTAAGCCTTCAAAGATGTTGAATTCACAATGATAAGTTCATTATATAGCCCATAAGTTCGTGCATGACGCTTCTCAACGAACTTAGCCTCCTTAAGTTTGTGACCTCCTTAAGAACTTATTGTCATAAGTTCCTGAGCCTATGCCTTAAGAACTTATTCTCATAAGTTCTTGAGCCTCATCAACTTATTCCTATAAGTTCATAGCTTCATGAACTTATCACCATAAGTTCTTATCATGCAATCATGAACTTATCAAGCCATTGCATTAACAAGACCATATCTATTGCAATACACTATCAATAACAAAACTAGACTCCTGTCGTCACACCGGATGTACCAACACACCGAAACTGACCTCGAAACATTATGACTGATCAGTTACGACCAGCATTTGGTTAAGCCTAGGTGTCAACGTTAAATATACTGAGGATCTCAGGTATCTCAAGTAGTGAGGACAATCCTATTTGAGATGACTCATGACTAAGCTCCATGAAGCGATCTCAATGCGGGTCTTCCAATAGTTGTTTGCAAAAATTACTCGTAGATATTTTGTCTCAACTGCTTTGACTTGTTAATCTCCCATAGACATCACCAATGTTCCATGATAACGTTAAAGCCTTATTGTGGTTCCCACGACAATAAGTAGTTTTGGATATTTTAGAATGATACCAAATCATTCATGGATTACTAAATTACGAAAAGTAGAACAACATCAAATAATTTATGCGATTGAATTATCTTCCATAATATCTCATAAAAATTACATATTTTTAATGCTACTATTCTTAATCTGAATTAAATACAAGTACAAACCACTAATCTAATGATTTTAATCCCATAGATCTACTATGATGTTCGTGCTTGATCTGGAAAAGTGGTTTGGTTAGTGGTTCAACCACATTATCGTAAGTTGTAATTTTCATAATCCAGATATCATCTCTCACACTGATCTCATGAACCACATGATACTTCTAGAGAATGTGTATGGTCCTGTGATGTGCTCTTGGTTCCTTAGCTTGCGCAATGGCTCCAGAGTTGTCACAGTTACTTCTATAGGCTCAGAGATACTGGTCACAACTCTTAAGTCTGTAATGAAGTTCTTTAACCAAAATGCTTCATTTGTTGGATCTGATGCTTCAATATATTCTGCTTCTGTAGCCAAGTCAGCAACAGTGTCTTGTTTCTTTCTTTCCCAGCTCACTGCATAGCCGTTCAAAGTGAATACATAGCCTGAATGTGACTTGGAGTCGTCTCTGTCTGTCTGGAAGCTTGCATCAGTGTAACCCTTTACACGAAGTTCACTATCTACATTTCCAAAGACCAAAAACATTTCTTTGGTTATTCTCAAGTACCTAAGAATGTTCTTGACAGCCATCCAGTGATTGTCACCTGGATTCTTTTGATATCTAATTGTGACACTTATAGCGTTAGCAACATCAGGTCTAGTGCAAAGCATTACATACATGATAGATCCAACAGCCGAACTGTATGGTATCTTATTCATCCGTTCTATATCTATCTTCACAGTAGGACATTGTGATTAAGATAGACTTGTGCCACCTGACATTGGAACAAACCCTTTCTTGGCTTCTTCCATTGAGAATCTTCTCAGGACTCTGTCAATATATATGCTTTGGCTGAGCCCAATAACCCGTCTCGATCTATCTTTGTAGATCTTTATTCCCAGAATATAAAGGGCTTCTCCAAGATCCTTCATTCGGAAACACTTATTATACCAACCCTTAGTTTCTTTCAACATCTCAATGTTGTTTCCAATCAGTATTATGACATCCACATACAGGATCAAGAAGGTTACTTTATCTTCTCTGAACTTTGTTCAGACACCTGGCTCAAATTCACTTTTGATAAAGTGAATCTCTTTGATATTTTTGTCAAGAGTCTAATTCCAGTTGCGAGATGCTTGCTTTAAACCATATATTGATTTAAGCAGCTTACAAACCTTTTTAGGATTCTTTGGATCTACAAAACCATCAGGTTGTTCCATATAGACCTCTTCTGACAAGGGACCATTAAGGAAAGTGGTTTTGACATCCATTTGCCATCTCACAGTCATAATATGCAGCTATGGCTAAGATGATCCTGATTAATTTAAACTTGGCTACAGGTGCAAAGGTATCATTATAGTCAATCCCCTTTGACTGTGAATATCTTTTTGCTACTAGCCTAGCTTTATTGGTTTGTACATTACCATCCATGTCCATCTTCTTTTTGAAGATCCATTTGCATCCGACTACCTCGGTGCTTTTTGGTTTGTAAACTAAGTCACAGACTTGGTTGTTGTATATGGATTGTATCTTTGACTTCACAGCTTCAAGCCACTTATCTAAATTTTATTCAGACATAGCTTCCTGATAGTTTGAGGGTTCTGGTGTTTCCCCTACTCCATCAACCAACAAAAATCCATATCTTTCTAGTTCAAGTCGTTCTCTATTAGACCTACAAAGTGTCGGTGTGTCTGCATCTTCCCGAACGATTTCTCACTGGGTTTCAACAATTGCTTGTTGAGGTATGGGTTCGACCATAGATTCCCTTACTTGTGTTTTTTCAATTTCTTGAATAATTATGTAATCTCTACTGTTTTCCTATTCTAGAAACTCCCTTTCAAGTAAAAATCATTGTCGAACAACAAACCATTTGTTTTCGGATGGATCATAGACATAATATCCCCTAGTTTCCTTATTGTATCTCACTAATATGTATTTATCATATTTAGGGTTTATTTTGTCTGATATGAATCTTCTGACAAACACTTCACATCCCCAGATCTTCATGAAAGACACTATGGGACTCTTCCTTTACCAATTCTCATACAGGGTCTTTTCTACCGCTTTGGTCGGTACCCTGTTCAGAGTAAACGCTGCTGTCTCAAGAGCGTGACCCCAGAGTAAAAGTGGTAGGTTTGTACGATGCATCATCGATCTCACCATATCTAATAGTGTTCGATTCCTTCTCTCATATACACCATTCCATTTAGGAGTGTACGGAGGAGTGAGTTGTGTAATGATTCCACAATTCTTTAGATGATCGTCAAACCCTTGGCTTAAATACTCTCTACCTCGATCTGATCGAAGGATTTCTATTGTATTTCCAAGTTGATTTTGTACTTCATTTTTAAACTCTTTGAACTTTTCGAATGTCTCAGACTTACGTCTCGTTAGAGACACATAGCCATAATGACTAAAGTCATTTGTGAAAGTAATGAAGTACCGGTATCGACCTTTGGCTTCATGACTAAAAGGTCCACATACATCACTATGTATGATCCCTAGTAAGTCATGTGCCATATCTCTTCCCTTAATGAAAGGTTTCTTGATCATTTTACCATATAAACAAGATTCATAGGTTTTATAAGAATCTTCACCGAAAGACATGATTCCACTCTTATGAAGTTCTGCACTCCTTTTCTTGTTTACGTGACCAAGACGACAGTGCCACATGTAACTTTTGTTCAATTCAGATTTGGACTTTTCTATTTACATTATAGATTGCTTCATTGCTTGGATTCAATACATATAGACCCTTTAGTGATTTAGCTTCATAATAAAATAAACCTTTACGATAAGCACAAATCACTCTTTTATTACGAGAATAATTAAATCCATGGTCTATTAAAAGATCATATGAAATAATACTCTTAATTAGTTTCAGTACATAATAAAAATTATCTAGTACTAAGACTAATCCAAAAGGTAATAATAACTTGTAGGTTCCCACAGCTGCGGCACCAACACTTGATCCGTCACCGACCTGCATGTTAGTGCATCCTGTGTGACGATAGAAGTCAAAGTATAGATAGTCTTTTGTAATAGTTCAGGCGTTGTAATTACAAGTTAATATATACGTTTGTTCTTGTTTGTGATTGATGTTTACTTAAGTTCAAAGATAAGTTCAAACATAAGTTCAAGAACACGTTCAAAGACAAGTTCTAGAATAAGTTCAAAGGCTAGGGTTTGAACTTAGTGGAGCTAAGTTCGAACATATAGTGGACAAGTTCGTGGGCTTGGGCCTAAACGAACTTGTCTGAGCTAAGTTCGAATCCAACATCTATAACTAAGAGTTAATCCGTTTTCATTAGAGACTTTTGCAGAGATTAGCACCTAGAGCTCGTATAGTGCACGTACGAACTTGTGAAGATTTCAGAGAGACGTTTCGGAGAAATACACGTGTCAGGTCGTTCGTTGTAACGCCTATTGTTGTGTTCGTCTCCGGGTTTCGTGTGTGTGATCGATCCGTTAAACCCCTAACGAGGATTCCGCACTCGTTGGAAGGTGTCGCGTCAAGATCAGATTCGTAGGTAGGTGACCTTACACTGCAAGTTAATGTCATCCTTTCCAAGCACTTTACTCCTTCAAAACCCCTGTAAGTGGTTACAGATATGGTTTCCACATCCAGTATCCAATATCAAGGAGTTATACGAAGTATGTAATCAATCTATCATATAGATACCTGGTTTATCAACTAAATCGATTTCCTCCACTTTCAGTTCACAGTCATACATATCAAAACTGTCTTCAGTTGCCTTGAGCATCTCATGCTGTTGGTACACCCTGTGTGACGATAGCAGTCCAGATATGTAATAGATAGTCATATGTAATAGATAAGGCTTTATTAATACAAGTCATGTGTGTTTGTTCATGATTGTGTATGATGACTACATTTGCATGTTAAGTTCCTGTTTGTGAAGATAAGTTCTTAAATGTGAAGATATGTTCTTGAATGTGAAGATAAGTTCTTAAGGCATAAAGCCATGAACTTAAGTCACACCATACGAACTTAGCTAGCCTAAGTTAGTAGGTTGTTGGGCATGAACTTATGAGTTCGTGGGCTTGGGCCTGAACAAACATAGGTGACTAAATTTGAACTTAATCAATTTATTTCATGGACTTTTGGAAAACGGTTTTCAGAGCTTGTGAAAGTGCACGTACGAGCTAGAAAGGGTTTCAAAGATGAATTTATTTTAGAAAACAATTTTGAACTTAAAATTTATACGAACTTATTTAAGTCCGTAAGATTTATTTCAAATTTATTTTGAACACAAAAGTTTTACGAGAATGTCAAGTTTACATAAGTTCTTAGAAATAGATCATGAGGTGGGAAAATCCAATTCACCACCCATGCTGATGAAAATAGAAGACTATTACTGGTGGAAGGACAGATTTGCAGACTTCGCGAGATTCAACGATATGCGTATGTGGATATGCATAGACGAAGGCTACGTGCCCCCAACACAAGAGCTCGAGGGCAGATTAAAAGTTTTGTCCTATCAAAATATGAAAGATGACGACAAGAAGATTTATGAGGCTTAGAATCGAGCTCTATCGTCAATTACAATGGCACTATCGTTGGATATTCTACACACCTTTAAACATCAACGGACCTCTAAAGAACTGTGGGAGGCATTAGGGAAAAGTTATGAGGGAAATCCTAGGGTTAGTAAAGGGAGAACGGAATTACTGAAGCAACAATTTGCTATCTTCAAAGGGTTGAAGAATGAGACCTTAGATGAAAAAAACACAAGGTTCTATCACCTTCTGATAGAGCTTGATAATCACAGGGTTGAATATCCAGAGTCAGAAAAGGTCGAAAAGCTTCTTGATGCATTACCAGCTAAGTGGGAGATGTACACTACGCTGATAAAACATGATGAAGAAAAGTTGGAAACTCTTACTCTAGAAGAAGTAATAGGAACTCTGAGGGCCTACAACTTTAAGTTATAGAAGAAGAAGAGGGAGTTGGATCAAGTACAGGATCCTGAAATGTACTTCGGGAAATCAAAATTATCAACTTCTAGTGAACTGAAGTCGGGGGCTACTGCGTTCTTTTCTGGAGAAGTGGAAATACCAGTTGAAGCTGATGAATCTGGTAGTCGGGCATTCTCAGGGTTCTCAAAATCAGAAGATAAACCACATCAGTCAGGATCAACTTCTCAAGGTTATACCAACATGCCTATGAGTGCTAAGTAGCATACCGCAACTGCATTCAAGGTAAAATCAACGATCCAGCTCTGTGGGAAGAGGATTATGATCAGGTGGATCCGGACGACTTAGAGCAGATGGACCTACAATGACAACTGGCCATGGTAACGCAGAGGGTTAAATTGTTTATGAAGAGAACTGGGAGGTACCTGAGTGTGAGAAACAATGTTGGGTTTGATAAGTCAAAGGTGAAGTGTTACAAATGTCAAGGGTTGGGACATTTGGCTAGAGAATTTCAAAGGCCAAATGTTGAGAACTAACAGAATCATGGAAGACAGAATTCCGGTATTCATGGAATCAAGCTGCAATAGCTGGTTTGTTAACGAATGTATCTTTTAACAGACAGCTAGACGGTACATATGATTGGAGTACTCATCCGGAGTCTAATACCAGAGCTTTTATGGTTGAGGTAACTGAGACAGATGGCAGAGCTGAAGCAGAAAAGCAGGACACTTAGCAGTCCGATTCAAATCCTTTGATGTTGGAAAAATCTGAGGAGCAGACCACTCTGGAGTTTGCGGCTTAAATGGCCAACGTAGAATCTGATTGCAAAAAGGTATCTCTTAACTTTTCTACGTTTCATGATTTTTGTGCTTTATGTACTACGTTAAATGATAAATTGAACCTAGTGCTAGAAACACAATCAACCATGATAGCTTAAATCCAATCCTTAAAATCAGAAAATGCTACTTTGTTAGATATTAAGGAAGATCTTAGGGTTAAGATGAAAGCCGATGCTCAAGATACAGTAGCTCTAAAAGACAAACTGAGTGAGCAGTGTGTTAGAAATGAGCTAATTTATGAGCATGTAGAGGCATTAACCAAAGAGATCTCCTTGAAAGATAATGAATTAGCTGAAGCTAGGGTTAATGTTTGTACATCCGGTGTGACGACAGCAGTCTAGTTTTGTTATTGATATCATGATTGTGTATGATGTTTACATTTGCATGGTAAGTTCTAGACTATCATAATAAGTTCTAGAATAAGTTCTAGAAATAATTTCTAGATTAAGTTCTAGATTAAGTTCTAGAAATATGTTCTAGATTAAGTTCTACAATAAGCTCTAGAATAAGTTCTAGAATAAGTTCTAGAAATAAGTTCAAGAATAAGTACTAGATTAAGTTCTAGAATAAGTTCTAGAATAAGTTCAAAGATAAGTTCAAGAGGAGCGTCTACAAGTTCGTGAGGAGCGTCTTCACGAACTTATTGGCTATATAATGAACTTATCTTTGTGAATTCAGTGATATTTGACGGCTCAGAGGTTCTGTCAAACTTGAGAGAAAACAAAGCATCCGGGTGAACTAATTTTTGCAAAAATTAGTATACCGGCGACTACGAACTTGCAGAGAGATTTCAGAGTGTTCTTGGAGAGAATCACGTGTCGGGACGTTCGAGTTTACGTCTATCATCGTGTGTGTGTCCGTGTTTCGTGTGTGTGATTAATCCGTTAAGCCGCTAACGAGGATTCCGCACTCGTTGGATGGTGTCGCGTCGAGATTGGATCCATAGGTAGGTGACCTTACAAGTGTTATCAGAGCCATAAGAGGGACGGAAAAATCACGTTTTTCATAGTTTTTCGAGTTATACAAGCAAAGTAACGGAGAAAAAATCTTATTGGTTCACTTTTTCCGTCGAAATCATTGTTTTTAATCTTAAAAACATTGGTTTAATCTGAAAACTTGAAAAAATCAAATTTTTGGCCGTTTCTCGAACTTGCGGCGCTCGAACATAAGGGGGTATTAGGGTTCATTCGAACTTGTCAGAAATACGCTCCTCTAGAACTTAATTTAGGGCTTCATTCGAATTTGGCAGAAATCCGAACTTGCTATCATCGAATTTGTCAGATTCGAAGTTGTCAAAAAATTAAGTATTATTCGAACTTGTCAGTGGTTCGAACTTGTCAGATTTTTTCAAACTTGTCAGTCAGTCGAACTTGTTGATTTCGAACTTACACAAATTTGAATTTAATTTTTAAACGAATTTAAGATTAAATTAATTCGAACTTACCTAAGTTCGAAGGAGTTTATTTTAAATTAATTTTAAATTAAATTATTTATGTTCGGAATGGGAAGAAGATTATGATCAGGTGGATTCGGATGACTTGGAGCAAATGGACCTACAATGGCAATTGGCTATGGTCACACAGAGATTGAAGAGGTTCATGAAAAGAACGGGAAGAAATCTAAGTGTGAACAATGTAGGATTCGATAAGTCAAAAGTTAGGTGCTATAACTGTCAGGGGTTGGGACACTTTGCGAGAGAGTGTCAAAAACCTAAGATTATAATCATCAGAACTCGGGATGTCAGTATTTAGCCAGTTTAGGGAATCAGAGTTCAGGGAATCAGGGTTCAGTAGCTGGTTTACTTACTAAAGTGGAGTCTAACAAACAGTTAGATGGCACATATGATTGGAATACACATCCAGAGACAAACACTAGGGCTTTCATGGTCGAAGTGATAGAAACGGATATGGGAGCAGAAGAGGAAAAGAAAGAGGATACCCAACAGTCTGATTCAAAGCCTTTGGTGCTTGAGATTACTGAGGAGCTGACTACTTTGGAGTTTGCAGCTCAGATGGCCAACATTGAATCTGGTCGGAAAAAGGTAACTCTGAACTTTTCTACTTTTCATGATTTATGTGTTTTATGTACTATTTTGAATGATAAATTGAATTTAGTGCTATAGTCTACCGCTACTAGAATATATCCATAACCAAAAGATTTTGGGAAGGGTCCCATAATATCTATGCCCTAAACATCGAATAAATCTACCACCAAAATGGGAACCATTGGCATTTGATCCCTTTTGTAGATTCCTCCCATCTGTTGACATCTCAAATAAGACTCAACAAATGTGTACGCATCTCTGAACTGAGAAGGCCAAAATAATCCACTGTCTAGTACTTAATGAGCCGTTTTTAGCAATAAAGTGGCCACCACACGCTAAATCATGACAGTGTAGCAGTATGTGAAGATGTTCCTCCTCTGGAATGCATCGTCTGATTATTTGATAAGCACCTACTTTAAACAACTCTGGTTCCTCCAAAATATACTGCTTAGCTTGAGCTAGGAAATATTTAAGCTGTTGTGATGACTAATGTGTAGGCGTTTGACATGTAACAAAGAAATTCACCAAGTTAGCAAACCATGATACTTTTTACACGAATAGTAATTGTTAATCTGGGTAAGAATCGCCACTAACATCCATTTTGCTCGGAATTAAGACTGGCAATCGAGACAAATGATCTGAAACCACATTTTCACTTCCCTTTTTGTCCCTAATCTCTATATCAAATTCTTGTAGTAACAAGATCCAGCGAATTAACCTAGGCTTAGCATCCTTCTTACTCAGTTAATATTTGAGTGCCCTATGATTTAAGTAAACAATTAATTTTGCTCCCCACACATAAGCACAAGACTTGTCCAAAGCATATACCACTGCTAATAATTCCTTCTCTATAGTTGTATACTTTTGTTGGGCCTCAGAGAAAGTTTTACTAGCATAGTAGGTTACTACAGGCTTTTTGTCCACCCTTTGACCCAAAACAGCTCCTACTGCGTATCACTTGCATCACACATGATTTCAAAAGGGTGAGACTACTCTTGTGACTGAAGCATAGATGCTTCTGTTTACATTTTCTTTAGCAATTCAAAAAGCTGCAGACAAGAATCATCAAATATGAACTCAGAATCTTTTAGTAACAGAATGCACAAGGGTTTTGAGATGGCACTGAAGTCCTTAATAAAACATCTATAAAACCCAGCATGTACCAAGATAGATCTTATTCCTTTGACAATGGCACAAGGTGGTAAAGAAGTGATTAGCTGTATCTTCGCCTTGTCAACTCACGGTTTGACACCACATGTCCCAGCACAACTCCCTCTTTGACCATGAAATGACTCTTTTCCCAGCTGAGCACCAAATTTGTCTGTTTACACCTTTGCAAAACTTTCTCCAAATGTCCTAAACACCCCTTAAATGACTTATCAAAAATAGAGAAGTAATCCATAAAAATTTCCCGAGCTACACCAACCATATTTGAGAAGATAGACATTAGACACCTCTGAAATGTTGTTGTTGCATTGCAAAGACCAATGACATACGACGATAAGCAAAAGTCCCATATGGGCAGGTGAAAGTAGTCTTCTCTTTATCATCAGGGTGAATGGGTATATGATTATACCCAGAATATCCGTCTAAGAAACAGTATTACTGCTGTTCCGCCAACCTTTCCACTATTTGATCAATATATGGCAGAGGAAAATGATCCTTTGAAGTAGCAACATTCAATTTCCTATAATCTATTCACACCCTCGATCCCATGACTGGCCTTGTGGCAATCTGCCCGTCCTTAGTGTCCATCATAGTTATACCTGACTTTTTGGGTACTGTTTGAGTGGGACTAACCCACTGACTATCTCATATAGGGTAGATAATTCCAGCATCCAACCACTTTAGTACTTCCTTCTTAACCACCTCCTTAAGATTAGGGTTTAATCTCCTTTGAGCATCTCTAGAAGGCATGATATCAGGTTCAGTGATAATCTGGTGCATACATATGGCTGGAGTAATCCATTTCAAATATGCTATTGACCAACCCATGGCTACCTTGTACTTTACCAACACTTCCAGTAGTGCTTCCTCTTCTGTCTTCTTCATATCTGCAGTAATAATAACTTGTAAGCTTTCATTTGGGCCTAAAATACATACTTGAGGTGTGTAGGCACGGTCTTCAGTTCAAGCACTGGAGCTTGTTCCAATGATGAGGGAGTAGATTCTAGTAACTATTCTAGCAAGTTCTCAACCTTTTATGACCAAGGTAGCTGATTACCTTGAAGAGTTTCCTCCACAATCTTATCCAGTTGCAGCATCCATTCTTTCTCCTGAAATCATCTTTACCACAAGAGAGCAAATACTTTATCTCATTCTTACTTGTGAACAAGGATGAATGAGATTTTGCTAATTCAGCACAACAGTCAAGTAAGTAGCATTCTGAATCCACAAATACATTAGGTGCAGCGTAAATCACATTCATTTTAAGTTCCCTATTTCCGAAAGCCAAATCTAACACCCTTGTTTTGCAATTAATCTGAGCGTTGATTGTTTTAAAAATGGATGTCCTAGAATAATAGCTGGTTGATTATCCTTACTCTTATGATTAGAATCAAGAACTAGAAAATCCACAGGATAATAAAAATCCTCAACCTTAACTATTACATCTGTTAACATTCCTCTAGGACTTTTTGTTCACCTATCATCTAGCTGCAAAACTACATTAATATGTTTCAGCATACCCAAATCATGTTGATCAAAAAATTACTTTGTAAAATGTTAACACTAGCTCCCAAATCTAACAGTGCTTCTTAATTTTTCACATCACCAATAGTAATAGGAATAAGACGAGAACCTGGATCCTTTAACTTTGGTTATTCAAGTTTGAACTCAACAAGTTCGAATGACTGCAAGTTCGTGAAAACCGTAGAAATTCTGACAAATTCGAATTTATGACAAGTTCGAGGAAACCCTAATTTCTGACAAGTTCGAATCAGACAAATTCGAATCTGACAGGTTCGAATCTCAGCCAAATTCGAATGAAGCCCTAAATAAGTTCGTGAGGAGCGTATTCTGACAAGTTTGAATGAACCCTAATACCCCATTAAGTTCGAGCGCCGCAAGTTCGAGAAACCGCAAAAAATTTGATTTTTTCTAGTTTTCAGATTAAACCAGTGTTTTTAAGATTAAAAACACTGATTTCGACTGAAAAAGTGAACTAATATGAATTTTTCTCCGTCACTTTTCTTGTAAAACTCGAAAAACTTATGAAAAACGTGATTTTCAGGTTAATAACGTCAAGAAACCAAGAACGCTTATATGAACGCGAAGAACACGATATGAGGGCGGAATCCTCGTTAGGGGTTTAATGGATCGATCACGCAAACGGAAACACGGAGACTAACACAATGATAGACGTAACGACAAATGTCCCGACACGTGAATCTTTTCAAACGACTCTCTGCAACGCTCACAAGTTCGTAGGTGCACAATACGAGCTCTGGGCGTTAATCTCTACAGAAGTCCTTAATCAAGAATGATTAAACCTTAATTATTGAGCTTAAGTTCGAACTTAGCTCAGACAAGTTCGTGAAGGCCCAAGCCCATGAACTTGTCCACCACAAGTTCGAATCTAGCCTTTGAACATATTCTAGAACTTGTCTTTGAACTTATTCTAGAAGTTATTCTTGAACGTATGTTTGAACTTACCTTTGAACTTATGTTTGAACTTGTCTTTGAACTTATGTTTGAACATCAATCACAAACAAGACTAAACATATATAACCAATATCAAACATATGTATTAACTTGTAATTACAAAGCCTGAACTACTACAAAAGACTCTCCACATTTAGACTGCTATCGTCACACAGGATGCAATTACAAAATCTGTTTTTTTTTCGATAGTAATTCGAAATTTTCTTGTTCTTTTCCTTGATAAAATAATGGATTATTTTGTTTTTGGTTGTTTGGCCATATTCTTAGATGATGGAAGCTTCATATTTCAAATATGAAGAGGTATTAATCAACAGATTTTGTCTCCATGAAAGGTCGGTTGGATTCTTAATTCCATGCCTTGGGTTGACACAAATCATGATTTCATTCGACTGCAGTGTTTGTTGAGTTGAAAAATCATGATTCATTTTTACTCTTAATTGCCCGTCAAGCTTAGAGGTTGATCGTAGACTTTCAACCACGATTATTAGCAACAATCCAGATGATAAAGACAAAGATATGAGTTGATGTTTTGTGAAAAGGAAAACCCGACTTATTAAGACACAAGGTATACGATCTTCTTGCAAATATTCATTGATCTATCAGGTATGTATTTCTTTGACCAAATCAGAGTCATCTCCAACATCTCCAACTGAAGTTGTTTCTTAGAACTAAACTGCCTATATGTTGCAGTACTATTCTGTTGTTTCTAAGAGTTCATGGTGTTGGTTCTAACCGTTTTTATTGTTTATATGTTGATTTTGGCATCTGATTTGAAGAATCTAATATATATGTTCCAGTTATGGAGTTTGAAGTATATTGGAGCTACGTTGCTCATGACTATTTTCTTATTTTTGGTGTTTTGATTTAGTGCATTGGAATCTTTTTTTTTTTTGGATTATGAGGCAATGCTCAGTCAGGTGATACACTTGTACTCCCATAATCCATTTGTAATTGCTGAAATATATATTAATTAACAAAATGTGTAGTATAAGTATGAATTTGAACAGCAAAAAATAGAGAATTTGTGTGTATTTAAGAGTCCGTAACTCAGCTCCAAGCTGAGTCACGGACTGGATATTATCTTTTTTTCCTGTTTTCATGTAGCATTTGTGTGTTGTGTGTATCAAGATCAGTGACAGCAACCTATTAATGAATAAATAAAACTAAGTAGTCTGTAACAGTTGTTGAAATACAGAAATAATATTAGCAAGCATCAGCCCCCAACAACCTATTAAAAATGATGTAATTGGTGTGCTTTGTGTGCTGGAAAACAACAACAATAAAAGATCAGCTGGAAAGACTTTGTGTGCTGGAAAACAGCAGCAACCCCCATTTTCACTCTAATTGCAGAACATATTAAGTTTTGAACTTAATTTTTTTAAATATTTATTCAGGTTCGACATCGAAAAGCTTATTGTTTATACACACACACATATATATAGACACACACACATACACACACACACACAGATATATATATATATATATATATATATATATATATATATATATACATACATACATACAACTTATGGTGCAGTTATAACTATTATATGATGATCATTCACGTTGAATGTAATGTGAGTGATGCTTTATGTTGGTCTCTGTTTAATTAATTACACTGAAAAGTACATATACACTTGCATATGCCTTTACTTTTTTTCATTATCGTGTTTGCCATCCTAATACATATTCTATTTGCATTTTCTATTCACGTGTTGCCTTAAATCAACATATGCTCTTTGCTAAGTTGTGCTCCTTCACATTTTATGTATTTTTTTGGCTGCTTTTTATTAACTGCAAATTCTCAAACCCTTATTTCTAACAGGAGGAAGCTGCCAAAATCAAGGCAGCAAACAAACCGTGGTACCAAACTATAATTTTTGACAGCAATTATGCAGAGTTTGATGTTTTCACCAAGTGGCTTGGTGTTTCTCAGTAATCCCTCTTCCCCTCACATGCTTCTAAGTTACATTTGTTTGTTAGCGTTTGAGATAGAAGTTTATAAAGACCTTTGGTTGGGTTTTGGTTAAATTGTGTTGGGAAATAGTTTAAGTACATTCAAGCTGTTAGTTTAGACTTCTCAGACTGTTAGTAGATTTTACATGTAAATACAAAGTTCATGCTGCTAGTTGAAGAAACTCGAGCTGCCAGTGTAAAAGTTCAAGCTTGCAGAGCAAAACAACTCAAGCTGCTCAGTTCATGCTGTCAAGAGATTCAAGCTGCTCAACAGTTTCAGAAACAGAAAGTGCTGATTTTCAGGAAACGATATCTACATGAAGATTCCAGCATATCTACTATCAGAGAAGTCATAGTTCGTCAAGGAAACATATCAAGAAGCAATATAAATACAGAGAATAGGTCGTTCTATTGTATAGGAGTTTCTGCATATTTTGAGTCTGTAATTGCTTTGTTGATTAAGTTTTCTTAAGCCTCTAAGGTTGTAAAACCCTAAGAACAGTCTGTGTTCTTCGTCTAATCAAACAGATTAGAGGTGATTGTAATTGATGAATTCAGCAATACAAACAGTCTTGATTAATTCCTGTGTGTTTATTTATTATTGATTCTGAAAGTTTTTGTTAAAATAATTAAGTGTTATTCCGCAAACTTCTTGATTAAACTTTGATTCAAAGCAAGATTATTGATTTATACTCTGATAAGTTCAAATCAGTTAGTCTTGGTAATTCATATTTTAGATCCTGACAAGTGGTATCAGAGCCAGGTTTGTCAAACCAGGTTGTTCAAATCAGGTTTTTCAAACCAGGTTACTCTTTGTTTTTCAAAGTCAAAAACTTTCTTTTAATTTTTCAATTGTTTTGCAATGGAATTTGAAAATAGCAGCAGTGGATCTGGGCAACGACTCAAAGTTCCTATGCTCAAGCCCACTGAGTTTGGGATGTGGAAACTCAGGATTCAACAGCATATTCAATTCATTGATTATGCCATATGGGAAGCTGTTGAATTCCCTCCTGTAGTTGATCCAGAACTTGATGATGAGGGAAAACCAGTCAAAACTCCTCCAAATAGTGAACTTGAAAGGAAGGCTAGAATGAATGAAGTGAAAGCACTCACACTATTACAAATAGCCATTCCTAATGCTTATCAACATCAGTTCAAAAAGTTTTATACTGCTCACTCTCTTTGGAATGCCTTAGAGAAGAGGTTTGCTGGTAATGCAAGTACCAAGAGAAATCAAAAAGACCTCTTGAAACAGCAGTATGAAAACTTTTCTGGTGGCAAGAATGAAAACCTCACTAAAATCTTTGACAGGTTCAACAAACTGATAAGTGAACTGGAAAGTGCAAAGGTCAATCTGGATCAAGATGAAGTCAACAGAAAGTTTCTCAGATCTCTTGGAGAAGAATGGACAGTCTATGCTGCACAATGGAGAACAAAAGACACTCTTGATGAGATAGAATTGTATGATCTGTATAACAGTTTACTGAGATTGATGCTAAAAAGAAATCTTTTTCTTATAATCACAATACTGCTCTTCTATCTTCTGAAAAATCTAATAACTGTGATTCTTTCTCAGGTGGTGATGGCAACTCTGCTGAAACTCACTATGAGGCCTTTGTTGCCAATGATGGATTATTTGCTCTAAATGTTGAAGACTTGGAACAAATTCATCCAGATGATCTTGAAGAGATGGATTTAAAGTGGCAACATGCAATGCTGACCATGAGGGCCAAAAGATTTCTGAAAAGAACTGGTAGGGCCAACTTTCAAGCCAAGACAGAAGGCAAACCATCTTTGGATAAATCAAAAGTGGAATGCTATAAATGCCATAAGCTTGGTCACTTTGCCAGAGAATGTAGATCTCAAGGTCAACAGCCATCAAGGACTTCACAGCCCATCCAAGCGTCATCATCAACAGCACTTGTCTCTCAAGAAGACAATGTGTTTGACTGGAGTGATCAGACAGAGGAAGAATTTCAAAATCAAGCACTTATGGCAGAAACATCAAATGTCTCCTCCACTGAACTACCATCTGAGGTAAATTCTAAGCTCTGCTCTCAATCATGCAAAAATATGGTTAAAAAGTACAGAGATCATAATGAGAGCATGTGCAAAACTCTAGCTAAGATGGAAGAAAGGAGATATGAATACATGCAAGCCATAGAAGATCTGGAAAAACAGATCAATGATTATAAGGACAATGAGATTCAAATGGGTTATGATAGAACCTATCATGAGCGGGAGAAAAAGGAGCTAAATAAGAAAATAGAATCTCTAAATAAAAAAGTAGAAGAGACTGAACAAAAGGTGTTTGAGGCTAATAAGAAGCTAGAATCTGTTAACATAGATCTAGGAAACATCAAGTTAGCAAATCAAAAGCTAGAACACCTAATGGAAGTTCAATTCAAAGATAGAGTGAAATCTCAGGTCAATCCCAAAGAAGGAATAGGATATAAAGCTACTCCACCTCCATACACTAGATGAGTCTATGACTATTGTAGATCCTATTCTTGATAACAGTCCTGAATTAAAAGAAGATAAGAGTCAAAATAGAGACTGTGACACAAAGAGTGCACCCATAGAAGTCCAAGCTCCCAGTAAGAAAGGAAAAGAGAAGATGAGTGTATGCAATGCTACTCCACAAGTTTCTGTACATTCTAACTGTAACACTGCATCTTCATCAAAAGGAACTAAAAGAGGTAAAACTGTTTCTATCTGCACATGCCAAAAGCATGGTGTTCAAAAGTTTCCTAAACAACAGCAGGTAAGAGGAAACCAGAGAAACAAGAACCAGATATTGACAGAAAAGTCTGGTGTTCCAATTCAAACTGTCAAAAGATGCTTTCACTGTGGAAGGAAGAATCACTTAGCCAAGGATTGTTTTTACAAACCAGCTGTTGCAAAACAGACTGTGCATCACACAAAATCAAATCCTAATCAGGCAAAGCACTCAAAAGTGAAACCTTCCACAGCAGCTCCAAAGAAAACAGTTGATCACAGATTCTCAAAAGTTAATAAAAAACAGTCCACACATCAAAAACAAGTTTTGGCAAAGCCTAAATCAAGTTTTAAACAAATATGGTGTGTCAAGGACAAATCTGTTGCTCAAACTGCTAATGCAAAAGATCAGACTGCTAAGTCAAAATCTGATGATGTTAGTGCAAAAACTGAAACTGTTAGCACTACAAACACAGCTCAAGCTGCTGGGCATCAATCTGGAGCTGCTAGTGAATTATTTGAGACTGTCAGAAGAAAAGATGATCAAAATAGTTGGATACCTCATATTATCACTAAATACTCTCCAAAGACTCCATCAGTTGATCTCACTAAATATAAGAAGTCAAAAACAGTTTTTAGTTATGTCAATGTACAAGGCCAACCCAAAACCAATTTGGTTTGGGTTTACTCCACTACTAACTAAGCTGTTATTTGTGCAGGGCAACCACAGGTCTCCTCATAGATCAAGATGGCATCTGGACAGTGGATGCTCTAGGCACATGACAGGCAATTCTGAATGCTTGTCAAATTTCAAAGGTTTTGATGGAGGTTTTGTTGCATTTGGAGGCAACTCAAAGGGAGGTAAGGTTACAGGTAAAGGTACTGTTAATGCAGGCAACATGACATTCCATGATGTTCTGTATGTTGAACAGCTTAAGTACAATTTATTGAGTGTCTCTCAAATCTGTGACAAACAAAACATTGTTCTGTTCACAGATTCTGAGTGCATTGTTCTTTCAAAGGATTTCAAAGTTCCTTAAAATCTTGATTTACTTAGAACACCAAGAAAGGACAATGTTTACTGCTTGGACACAGATCTTTTACCTAAGTCAAATACTTTAAGCTATTTAATATCCAGAGCATCATCAAATGAGTCTGCTCTTTGGCATAGAAGGATGTGTCACATGAACTTCAAGTCCATGAATGCTTTAGTTAAAAAGAATCTGGTAAGAGGATTACCACAAAAGGAGTTCATTTGCGATGATCATTGTGTAGCATGTTTTAAAGGTAAGCAACACAAAACTTCTCATAAGACCAAAGAAGTAAATTCAATTTCATCTGTTCTTCAGTTGCTACATATGGATGTATTTGGTCCAACATCTGTTTTGAGTTTGAATAAAAGGGCATACTGTTTAGTCATTATTGATGATTTCACCAGATTTACTTGGGTATACTTTCTTAGGTCCAAAGATGAAACTGCTGAGCTAGTTAAGTCTTTTGTCCTTAAGATAGAAAACCAATCCAATTCCAAAGTTAAGGTGTTAAGATCAGACAATGGAACTGAATTTAAAAATCACATTCTAAACAGTTTTTGTGAGTCCAAAGGCATTGCTAGACAATATAGTGCACCAAGAACACCACAGCAAAATGGTGTAGCTGAAAGAAAGAACAGGACATCAATTGAGGCTGCTAGAACAATGCTAGCTGATTCAAATCTGCCAATGACTTTCTGGGCAGAAGCTGTTAATACAGCCTGTTATGTTCTAAATAGGGTTCAAGTAGTCCAATCACAAGGGAAAACTCCCTATGAGTTACTCCATAACAGAAGTCCCCTAATAGCTTTCTTCAAGCCCTTTGGATGCCCATGTACTATCCTTCACACTAAGACTCACATAGGGAAGTTTGAAAGTAAGGCAGAAGAAGGATTCTTTGTAGGATACTCAACTCAAAGCAAAGCCCATAGAGTATACAACAGTGTGTCTAAAACAATTGAAGAAAGTGCCAATGTTGAGTTTAATGAAAATACTGCTAATATCAAAGGCACTGGCCCTGATTGGTTGTTTGATTTAGATTCACTAACAAATTCTCTGAGCTTTGTTGAGTATACTGCAGAAGCTGATGCATACAGGGTTGAAGCTGCTAACACGAATTCTCATGCTGCCAATACAATTTCTCATGCTGTTGGCACAAAGTTTCAGACTGCTGCAGATTCAACAAGTTGGGATGATTTCACCACTCTACCACTTCTGTCATGTGATCCTCCAGGGGTCCTGAGTGCTCCACTTAATGCAAATCCAGACATTGAAGTGCCATTCCCAAGTCCTGACAGTACAGCTCCAACACAAAAGGAAACAGTCCCAGATTCTAGGCTAGCAGTCCCAACAGCTTCTCAAGCTGTTAGCCTAGAAACTCATGCTGTTCCAGATGCTGAACCATTCACTGGTTCCGATGGAGATGATACAAACCTTGGAACTTCTTTTCAAACAGAGAGAGAGCCCACACTAAGAGTTCACAAGTATCACCCTCTCAATCAAATACTGGGTGATCCAAGCACTCCTGTTCAAACAAGGAAAATGGTTCACAATGAGACTGCTGCTGCTGAACAAGCAGTTTCTGAATTCAGTCTAGCCGCTTTTGAACATGCCTGTTTTATGTCTCAACTAGAACCCAAAAAGGCATCAGAAGCACTAAAAGATTCATCCTGGATTGAAGCCATGCAAGAAGAGCTTTTACAGTTCAAAATTCAGAATGTATGGACTCTGGTGGATCTTCCTAAAGGAAAAAGAGCAATAGGTACAAGATGGGTGTTCAGAAACAAGAAGGATGAGAGAGGGATAGTCATCAAGAACAAAGCAAGACTAGTAGCACAAGGGTACACTCAAGAAGAGGGAATAGATTATGATGATGTCTTTGCTCCAGTAGCAAGAATTGAAGCCATCAAACTATTTCTAGCATATGCAAGTTTCAAAGGATTTAAAGTGTATCAAATGGATGTTAAGTCTGCTTTCCTGTATGGAACAATTGAAGAGGAAGTATATGTGTGTCAACCTCCTGGTTTTGAAGACTACAAGTATCCAGACAGGGTGTACAAGCTAGACAAAGCTCTCTATGGTCTTCACCAAGCCCCCAGAGCATGGTATGACACACTGTCATCATATTTTCTACAGAATGGATTCAAGAGAGGCACTCTGGACAAAACACTCTTCACTAAATCCATCAAAGCTGAGATTCTACTTGTCCAAATCTATGTTGATGACATCATCTTTGGCTCAACTAATGATAGTTTGTGCAAAGAATTTGAGGCCCTAATGCACAAAAAGTTTCAAATGAGTTCAATGGGGGAACTCACATTCTTTCTAGGGCTGCAGGTTAAACAGAAGCCTACTGGTCTATTCATAAGTCAATCAAAGTATGTCAAAGACATATTGGAAAAGTTTGGCTATCAAGACACAAAGGTTGCAAGCACTCCAATGGATCCTCATAAACAGCTCCATACAGACAACGATGGCATAGAGGTGGATATTCATCTATACAGATCCCTTATAGGATCTCTCATGTATCTAACATCTTCAAGACCTGATATTATGTTTGATGTCTGTGTGTGCTACGTTTCAATGCTCTCCAAAGGATTCTCACTTGGTTGCTGTTAAGAGAATCTTTAGATATCTTAAAGGCCAACCACATTTAGGTCTATGGTATCCTAAAGACTCTCCTTTTGAACTAACTGCTTATTCTGACAGTGACTATGGTGGATGCAACATTGGCAGAAAATCCACAACTGGTGGATGTCAATACTTAGAAGCAAAACTGGTCTCTTGGCAATGCAAAAAACAAACAACTGTCTCCACATCATCCACTGAAGCAGAATACGTAGCAGCTGCAAGCTGCTGCTCCCAGGTAATGTGGATTCAAAATCAGCTAATAGACTATGGTATGAATTTCTTATCCACTCCTATTTATATTGACAATTCAAGTGCAATTAGCATTGTGCAAAACCCTGTGAAATTCCCAAAAACCAAGCATATAGAAATCAGGTTTCACTGCATAAGAGATTGTAATGAAAAGAAGTTAATCCAAGTTACCAAAATACATACAGATGATCAGCTAGCTGATCTATTTACAAAACCTTTTGATGTGGGAAGGTTCACTTTCCTAATATCAAATATTGGTATGGTAAACATGGATTAATTGGTTTTCATTATTATCGACTCAGTATGCTAATTTAAGGGGGAGACACTGTTCCATTGAAAAGTTGCACAATTTTACACTAATAGCATGAGTATTTTCTCATGCTGCTAGTTCATTTTCTTGGACTGCTAGTTATTTTCACTTGATCTGTCAAAGTGTGCAGGGTATTTGGGTAATCTTCAAAATGTGTGCGCGGGACCCAACCTTTCAAAACCTTTAAAGGTCCCAGTTTCGTTCAGTTGTAACTACCAGTTACATATTCTTCTTCCACGGCCTTCTGCTTTCTCTCTGAACGAATCACACATTCTTCTTTCAAACCTTAAAACCATCGTTTGTTCATCCATGGAGTTCGTAAAAGAACACAACTGCCTCCCATACACTCTGAAACACGCTGAACTCCAACCGTTCCCTGCAATAATGGATTTCCTCAGGCACTCCCATATCCATCATGCACTATCCATAAACCCTTCTATATACATCTCCCATATAGAACAGTTTTGGAACCATGCATCTGTTCAAACCATCAATGGAGTGCCTACCCTCCTTTCCAAGATTGATGGAACTGATATCCATATCACTGAGGAATCCATCCGACATCACTTGCATCTTCAAGATGCCACAGGTATAACTGACCAAACCCTTGATGCTTTACATACAGGTCTTTTTAATATTGGTTATAGGGGTCCTGCTGATTCTTTTACTTTCTTAAAAGCCCATTTTTCTCCTAAATGGAAATTTCTTGTACATATCATTCAGCAGTGCATAAGCCCCAAAAGAACTGGTTGGTCTGAATTTTCATCTAACATTGCCACTGCCTT